>JADRCC010455786.1:0-10539 GCA_019843855.1 Hylomyscus alleni
GCAGGTACCTTCTCGCCTGAAAGTCACATACTTACTTCATGTTCTGAGCTGTCATACAGATTTTAGATCCTTACTCACTAAAAACAACAGAATGTCACTATACAGCTACTGAAAACGTATGTTGATGAGAGACTTAGATGTGTGGCTCTGAAAGTTGGAATGAATCCATTAATTTACTAGACTAAGCTTTTTAGGAGCAAAAAACATGTAACTGTAAAATGTGTGATTTATCATGTTGAATTGGTATCACTTCATTGTTAGTATCCCCTTATAAGAGAATACACACTGCATTTGTCTGGATTACCATTCTCAGGATGGTTTTTTTCTGGTTCTATCCATCCACCTACAAATTTTACAATGTCTTTATTTTTAACAACTGAATAATACTCGATTGTGTATATTTACCACATTCACTTTAATCCAGTCATAGGTTGATAGTCATCTATGTTACTTACAGTTTCTGCCTATTATGAATAAAGCTGCTGTGAACATAGATGTGCAAGTGTCCTTCTGGTGTGATTGAATATCCTTTGGGCATATGCCCAGGAGTATTAAAGCTAGGTTTGAGGTAAGTTGATTCTCAGTTGTCTGAGGAAATGCCATATTGATTTCCAAAGGAGCTGTACAAGTTTTCACTCCCTTCAGCAATGGATGAGTGTCCTCCTTACTTCACACTCATGCCAGCATAAGCTGTCATTTGTGGTATTGATTTTAGCCATGCTGAAGTGTAGAAGTCTCAAAGTTTTCATTTGCATTTCCCTGAAGGGTAAGAATGTTGAACATGTCTTTATGAGTTTCTGAGCCCTTAGAGATTCCTCCTTTGAGAATGCTTTGTTTAAATATGTACCCCATTGAATTGTTTGGATTCTTGATGTCTAGTTTCTGTCGTTCTTTATTACTTTGCATTTTAGCTTTCTGTCAGATGTGGGGTTGGCAAAAATGTTTTCCCATTCTGTAGGCTGCCATTTTATCCTATTGGTGATGTCCTTTGTCTTTCAGAAGATTTTCAGTTTCCTGAGGTCCCATTTATTGATTGTTCTATTTACTGCCTGTGCAGTAAAAAAAAAAAAAAAAAAAAAAAAAGTTCTTCACAGGTAGTTGTCTCTTGTGGCAATATATTCAAGGCTATTTCCAACTTTCTTTTCTAAGACGTTGAATCATTTCATTTTATGTTGGGAACTTTGATCCACTTGGATCTGAGTTTTCTGCAATGTGATAAAAATGGATCTATTTGCATTCTCCTACACATCCAGATAGACCAGTACCATTTGTTGAAAATGCCTCATTTTTTCCATTGTAGATTTCTTACTTCTTTATCAAAAACCAGTGTCCATAGATGTGTGGGTTTATGTCAGGGATTTCTATTCCATCCCATTTGTGAATTTCTCTGTTTTTTATGTCAGTACCTGTAATCGAGCTTCAAATCAGGAATGATGATACCTGCAGATGTTCTTTTATTGTACAGAATTGCTTTTATGTTTTTTTTTTCCACATGAAGCTGAGTATTGTCCTTTCAAGGTCTGTCAAGAATTGTGTTCAAACTTTGATGGTGATTGTGTTTAGTGTGTAGACTACTTTTGGTAAAATCACTAATTTTACTGTGTTAATCCTATTGATCCATAAGCACAGGAAATCTTTCCATCTTCTGATATCTTCTCCAATTTGTTTTTTCAAAGATTTGAAGTTTTTGGCATACAAGTCTTTCAGTTCTTCACTTAGAGTTACTGCAAAATGTTTTATATTATTTGTGGCTATTGTGGAGGGTCTTGTTTCACTGAATTCTTTCTAAGCCTGTTTGTCATTTGTGTTTACATAGGGTACTGATTGTTGTTAGTTGCTCTTGTATCCACTCACTTCATTTAAGGTGTTTATCAAATGTAGGATTTTCCTGGTAAAATATTTGGGCTCACTTATATGTACTATCACATCATCTGTAAATATTTATACTTGAACTTCCTCCTTTCCAATTTGAGAATTTGTATCCCCTGATCTCCTTCAGTTGTCTCATTGCTCTAGCTAATACTTCAAATACTATTTTGAATAGATAAGGAGTAAGTGGACAACTTGTTTTGTTCCTGGTTTCAGTGGAATTGCATTCAGTTTTTCATCATTTAATTTGATGATGCTTATAGGCTTGCTATACTATGCCTTTCTTATATTTAGGCATGTCCCTTGTATACATAATCTCCCCCAGATTTTGTCATGAAGAAGTAGTAGATATTGTCCAAGTTTTTTCAGTACCTAATGATATATTTATATATTCTGTGCATTTTTTCTTTCAGTTTACTTATATAATAAATTTATTTACTGATTTTTGTATATTAAACTATCAATACATCTCTAGAATGAAAACTACTGTATCATGGTGGATGATCTTTTATGAATTTTTGTATTTTGAGAGTAATCTTTGAGTATTTTTGTGTCCATGTTTATGCAAGAAACTGGTCTGAAATTTTCTTTGTTGAAACTTTGTGTACCTTAGGTATCAGGGAGACTGTGGCTTAAGTGAACTTAGTAGTGTTCCTTCTGTTTGTATATTGTGGAAAATTTGAATTGTTGGTGTTAATTCACCTTTGAAAGTGTGGTTGAAACCAACCCAAGCTTACCAATGAAGGGACCCATGGCTCCAGTCACATGTGTAGCAGATGATAGCCTTGTCGGGTGTCAGTGTGAGGATAGGCCTTTGGTCCTGTGAAGACTCGATGCCCCAGTGTACTGGAATGTAAGGGCAGGCAGACAGGAGCAGGTGAGTGGGGGAACACACTCATAGAAGCAGGGGGAGGGGAGGGGTTAATGGGGACCTCCAGGGGTGGGGGAACTCGGGAAAGGGGATAACATTTGAAATGTAAATAAAGAAAATATCCAATAAAAATTACTGAGAAAAAAAATCTGGTTGAATTTAAAACCATCATTTGTTTGACTAGGAATCTTTCAATGACTGGTTCAAGTTTTTAGGGGTTATAGATCTATTTAAATTGTTTAGCTGATCTTGATTTCACTTTGGTAAGTAGTATCTATTAAGAAAATTGTCCATTTCTTTTAGATTTTTCCAACTGTGTGGACTACAGGTTTTTAAATATGACTTATTGATTCACTGGATTTCCTAAGTGTCTGTTGTTATGTGCTGATTTCACTTTTGATTTACTTAATTTGGATATTCTCTATGTGTCTTTTAGTTAGGTTGGATATGGATTTTTATAACTTGTTCATTTTCTCCAAGAACCAACACTTTGTTGGTTCATTGATTTTTCTTATTTTTCTCTTTGATTCTATTTGAATGTGTTTAGTTCTTGTATTGTTTTCTGTTCTTTCTCCTCCTTGATGGACTTGCTTCTTTTTGATGTAAAGCTTTCAAGTGAGCTATTAAGTTTACTAGGAGATCTCTCCACTTATTTTCTACTTTTTCTTTCTCTCTCTTTATTTATTTATTCACTCATTCATTCATTCATTCATTCACTTCTTATCCTGATAGAGGCTCCCCTGCCTCCTCTCTTCCCAATTCCACCCTAATAAGTCATCCCTCAACCCCATTGTCTCCTCCTCTTCTCCTCAGAGAAAGTGGTGCCTTCCTTGAGTACCTGGGGTTACCAGTTGCAATAACCCTAAGCCTACCCTCTCCTACTGAGTCCCAACCTGGCAGTGCAGTTTAGGGAAGGGGCTCCAATGGCAGGCAACAGTGTTGAGACAGGTTCCATTCCAATTGTCAGGGGACACACATGAAGACCAAGCTGCACATCTGCTATGAATGGGTAAGGGACCTAGTTCCAGCTCCTGTATCATTGGTTGACTGTTCAGTCTCAGTGAGACTCATGGGCTCTTCTAGTTGACTTAGTAGCTCACCTTGAGGTGTACTTGCTCCCTTCAGCTAGCTGAAATCTATCTCCTATTATTGCACAAAACCTTCCGCACACCTCCTGATGTTCATCTCAGGTCTCTGCATCTATTTCCGCCCAGTGCTGGATGAAGCCTGTCAGGAGACAGTTATGCTAGGCTCCCACATGCAAGCATAGCAGAGTACCATTAATATTGTCAGTGATTGGCTCTCAAACATGGGATGAATCTCACGTGGGGCCGATCATCAGCTGGCTACTCCCTCAATCTTTGTTCCACCTTTATATTTGTCAATCCTGTAAGCAGAACAAATTTGGGATTGAATGTCTTGTGAGTGGGTTGATGTTCTCTTCTTTTTACTGCATGTCCTGCATGGTTTCAGAAGGTGGCCAGTTCAGTCTTCATAACCACTTCTGTTATGAATCCTTGCTAGAGTCACTACTATAGACACCCTGGGATTCTCTCTTTGCCAGGTATCCAGTTACACTCAAATTTCTCTCAATGCTTACCACTCTCACTCCCAGTCCTATTCCACACCCCTCTTCCTATACCTGATCCCCATCATCATTGTATCTCCCACACGGTTCCTTTCCTCCATCCACCTCCAATGACTTATTCCCTTACCTGAGTGAGATTCACTTAGCCACCTTGAGCTTTACCTATTACTTAGTTTCTTTTCGCCTGTGGATTGTAGCATAGTTATACAATACTTTATTTCTAATGTCCACTTAAAAGTAAGTGCAAACCATGCATGTCTCTCTGGGTTTGGGTTATCTCTCTCATAGTGATATATTCTAGTTGTATACATTTGCATGCAAATATCAGGATATCCTCGTTTTTAATAGTCAAATAGTATTCTACTGTGTAAATGAACTACATTTTCTGTATTCACTCTTTAATTGAAGGACATTTAGGCTGTTTTTAGTTACTGGCTATTGTGAATAAAGCTGCTATGAGTATAGCTGAGCAAGTGCCCTTGTATAGAATGGGACATCTTTTGGTTTTATGCCCAGAAGTAGTATAGTTGGGTCTTAGGGTAGAACTATTCTCAATTTTCATCAAAACTACCAAATTGATCTTCCAAGTAGCTGTGCTAGTTTGCAATCCCATCAGCAATGGAGGAGTTACTCTGATTGACAGACTTACCAGCATGTGCTATATCTTACAATTTTGATCTTATCCATTCTGAAGAAAATAAGATGGAATCTCAGATTTATTTTGATTTGAATGTCATTGATCAGTGTGGATGTTGAACATTTCTTTAAGCATTTCTTGGTCATTAGAGATTCTTCTGTTGAGAATTATCTCTACCCCACTTTTTAATTCAGTTATTTTACTTGATGGTGCCAAAATTCTTGAGTTCTTTATATATTTTAGTTATTTGTCCTTTGTTAGATGCATTATTCATGAAGATCTTTTCCCATTCTATAGGCTGCTGTTTTGACTTATTAATGGTGTACTTAGCCTTGCAAAAGCTTTTGAGTACCATACGGTTCTATTTATTATTTGTTGTCTGAGATATTGATATTCTGCTCAGGAATTTGTCTCTTCTGCCAATGTGTTCAAGGCAGTTGTTCACTTTCGATTCTATGAGATTTAGTGTGTCAGATTTTTACATTGAGGTCTTTGATCCACTTGGACTTGCATTTTATTCAGAGTGATAAATATGGATCTACTAGCATTCTTCTTCATGCAGACATTCAAATATACCAATACCAATTTTTGAAGATATTTTCTTTTTTTACATTGCATTGTTTGAGATTCATTGACAAAAATCAAGTGTCCATAAGGAAGTGAGTTTATTTCTAGGTCTTCAATTCTATTCCATTGATGAACCTATCTGATTTCAGGGAAGTTCTATGAAATTATTTCACTATTGCTCTGCAATATAGCTTGCTATCATGGATGGTGTTTCCTCCAGAAGTTCTTCTACTGCACTTTTATTGTACTTTAACTGTACTTTTACTGATTGTTTTAGCTATTCTGGATATTTTGTTCTTCCTTATGAAATTGAGTATTATTCTTTGAAGATCTGTTATAAACTGTGTTGGAATTTTTATGGGAATTGCACTGAATCTGTAGATTGTTTTTGATAAGATGGCCATTTTCACTATGTTAATCCTACCAATCAATGATCATTGCAAATCTGTCCATCTTCTGATATCTTCTTCCATTTCTTCCTTCAGAGACTTGAAGTTCTTCTCATATAGGCCTTTCCCTTGAATGGTTAGAGTTACACCGAAGTATTTTATGTTATTTGTAGCTAATGTAAAGGATGTTGTTTTCCTAATTACTTTCTCAACACATTCATTGTTTGCATAAGGGGGCTACTGATTTATTTTGAGTTGACTTTGAATCTAGCCACTTTGCTGAAGGTGTTTATCAGCTATAAGAGTGTTCTGGTAGAATTTTGGAGTCACTTATGTGTACTATTATTATCTTCTGCCAATAAAGATACTTTGGCTTCTTCCTTTCCAATTTCTCTCCCCTTGATCTCCTTTAGTTGCCTTATTACTATGGCTAGAACACTAAGTACTATGTTGAATAGATACAGAGAGGGTGGGCAGCCTTGTCTTGTCTGTAATGTTAGTAGAATTGCTTTCAGGTTCTTTCCATTTAATGTGATGTTAGCTATCAGTTTCTGTATATTGCATTTATTATGTTTGGATATGCATCTTGTATCACTGATCGTTCCAAGACTTTCCTCATTTGTGCCTATAACTTGAAGGCTTGATTTATTTCATGATGTCTACACACAAAATACTTTCTGGGCATGCTGTCTATCAACTAAGCTACGTCCCAGCACCAGCAGCCCAGTTTCTCCTGATAATACATTGTCTCACTCTCGAGTGCTCAGTAAGAATGATTATTTTTTCTAAGTGTATTTGGAGGATGTGACATTTTCTTAGTCTGATTAAAGAGATGTTAATTTTAGGTGAGCCCCTGAAAATACTGTCAAGTAAGTATGGAAAGGGTCGTGAATGTTTCAGAAACAGGAAGTGTACCATAGGGAATCTAAAATTGTTTTCTACTTTTTTGAGAGGGATATTACTGTTGATACTTTTGTTTTATTCACAATGGCTGGGATCAGTTAACCCACACAGACAGATATAGAATGGAGAGAATAGTTCACACATGGGGAACCCAGAGCTCAGCTGTTCCTACTCTACTGTTTTCCTAAAATTAGGAAAGTTCACTTTTCCATTTAATAATGCCACTTCCTAAAATGAGAACTGATTTCTCTAGATGACATAACTATGGGTCTAGAGGGAGCTGATGACATCTCTTCCTTATAACTACTTCTTCGGGCCTCATTCTACAAGGATGTTTGGCAAAAGTCCAGCTGGGTGAGTGTTTCCTTTTCTCTTTGTTATAGTTTGAACTGTAAGTAGGTGGTAGAAGGAAGCAGGATGTTCTGTAATAAATGTTTACAGAAGTCTCTGCTTGGAATATTACTTTTGAGCCACTTTGTATAACCAGTATTCAACTGATGCTTATAGACATAGTATCAGTGTAATGATTAATATAAGAACATAGATTTCTCTAACTATGATCTCTGGTTTTATAAGTGACACTAGAATGGGACTATTCAGAAGAAGAACAGGGCCTAGCAGATAGAGAGAAAGAAAAAGATAATATGGTGAAGGTGATCAATGGGTATCATATATTTAATGAATATATAATGCAGTCCATCACTTTTTTACAAAGAATGTACTTCATATGCATTTAATAAGTTGCCCCAGATACAGCATTTATGAAGCACATCAGACACATCATTCACCTGAGTGTGGACTCTAATAATTCTAACAGTATGGTTCTACATAGGTATTACCAAATGTGTTAGTTTTCCATCCTGTAACAAGACACTGAAATACCTTAGAGGGTGACAGACGAAAGAAAAAGAAACACACTTTTTGGTGTGCAGGATTACCTTCATAGCATTAGGTTACCATAAATTATATTTTGTATTTTCTCATTTCACTTCTTTTCTCATGTTAACTGGCTGTATGTGTTTAATTATATGAAAATTAAGCTAGAAATATACAACTAGTACTAACTAATTTATTGTCTATCAGTAATTTTCTTGCTTGTTAAGTCTGCATATCTTTAGGAATTCACAGGAAAGTTTTAACTCATAGCCTAGGAATATATAAGACACTATTAACATTATATAATAAAGGTTTTTTAACTTTAGAGAGATTTGTTTATTCTACTACAATGACTTCATTTTTGGTTTGTTTTCATAAATACTCTTGTTTATACTTCATTCTGTTATATGGAAAATGATTCAAACTGACTAAGAAATTTCTCAAGTCTTACATCTAATGCTTATAGGTAAGCATTAGAATTAGTTATATAACCATATAGCTTCTGTGTAATACATGTCTTATATATCTAGCATTTGTACATATCATAAGCACATGTTTAAGACAGGGGTCCAATATTCTTTATGGCATTTTCACAAGAACTATTAGGAGCAGGTATATCTACCTTGTTATGAAGTACAATTTTTGGTCACTAAGCTCTTTGGATAATTCCATGTTCAGTCAAAATTCAGTATAGAGCCACAGAAATGACAACTGAAATTACAGTTTTAGCATTTAATTAAAACACAAAGTAATACTATGGTTTCTTGCAAGTGTACTTACAACTTTATAGAAATCACTCTTAACTCTCTGTTATTATACTCCATATAATTTTGTAAACATCCAAGTATTACTTGTCAGCACACACAGCTTCAGCTTCAAACATTATATGCAAACTTATCTTCACTCATTTAGCTTGGTAATGTCACTTTCTCACCCTTAGTGGCAAAAGTTGCCAAGGTTATATGGTTCTATGCTATGGACCACAAATGTAAATTGAGGCAGCATTGCTCATGATCTATTACTCAACAGCAGTCTTTACATTAACATTTGATCTTTCCCCATGGGCACATTTTCAATATTCCAGTTCCTATTTCAAGTGACATTATACACATTGCTCATTATCCCTTTGAAATCTTTTCTTCTTTTACAGCAACAAAATAAACCTGGGAGATGTTAATCTTTTCTTCTAGAAAGTCTCCCTTATTTCACCAACTTTTTTCATGGTTTAACATAAGTTTGCTACTCAAATAAAATTAATTATATTTGTTTCCCTATATATAAAGATGTTCACCCTACAAAGCTCTATCACATTGTTATAATGTCTTGTTCTGAACATGTAAGGACATCTCACTCAGCAGCAGCCACCTCCTTTTTGACAGTAGGTTAGATTAGGCAATGTTCTTGGAATTTTAAATTTCTGTCTCTCACTATAGCATCTTTTGCAATTTCTAGTAAAATAGATCTTTTCTGTGTATTTCAAACATATATGAAAATCTTACCCCTCTTATTTATTTTATTAAGTACATGTAAATTTATCCTTCCCAAAAAATGGTAAATAGGATAGATTTGTGTTTTAATTAAAATAAATTCACCTTTAACACTTCAAGTTTTACAAATTAAACTTTTTAACAGTGCTACTGATATAATTTGGAGTAAGCTATTCAATAGTTATGGGAAAATATTTTCAATTCTCACATGGTATAAAATTATTTAAAGTCAAAATCCTCAAGATTTCCTCCAATACTTATAAATACAATTACTCATTAAAATATTCATTCACAAAAAATAAAATGCCAAGTAAATTTAAGTTTAGGTGATGAAAATGGCAAGCCTATTTTTATTTTGCTGCAATATCAGTTACTAATGTATATAGGACATTATAATGCAAAATGAAGGCAGGTGTGGTACAAGCCTATGATCCTAGCACTTTCAAGGATAAGGCAGGAGGAACATGGGTTTGATTGAAGTCAGTCTGAACTACAGGTTAAGATCTCCCTCCTTCTTTTGCTTTAACACATACACATAAGAAATTAAACTAGAATTCAGATAATGTAGAATTATAAATTATTAATTTTTAAAAATAGAACAAAATTATGCCAGTTAATTTCATTAAGTCACTGGCTACAAAGTATCAATATCACAAAAATCAAATGATAAAAACTTGAGCTTATGTTTGCAATCATTACAGAATTTTTGTTTCTTATAGGTAACACATTAAAATCTATACCAGTGCACTGAGCAAAGCCTGTACATTTGATCAAGTCAATCAGAAACAGAAGATGTATTCTCCCTTTCCTTAAAATTCATTTTGTTTAGTGAACACATTTTATTTAAGTCTCAGAATTTTACTCAGTTGATGTAAAGAAATTCATGTTGGCAGCCTTGGTCCACACTATGTCATTGCTCTATTCTGTCTCAGTAGTCCAATAATTTCACACACACATACAAACACACACACACACACTCATACACAAACAATTTTCTTTTTATATTGGATAGTTTCTTTATATACATTTCAAATGTTATCCCCTTTCCTGGTTTCTGCTCCCCCTCGACACACTGGAATTCCCTGTTCCATCTCCCCCTGCTTATGAGGGTGTTCTCCCACCCACCCACCCACTCCTGCCTCCCCACCCTCTCATAACTCTACCCTGGGACATTGAGCCTTCACAGTACCAATGGCCTTTCCTCCCATTGATTCCTGACAACGTCATCCTCTGCTACATATGCAGCTGGAGCCATGGGTCCCTCTTTGTGTATCCCTTGGTTGGTGGTTTAGTCTCTAGGAGCTCTGGGGCGTCTTGTTGTTTCATATTGTTATTCCTATGGAGTTGCAAAC
>JADRCC010455967.1:0-26396 GCA_019843855.1 Hylomyscus alleni
GGGGGGGGGGGGACATCCTGCACTTGTGTTGTCTGCTCCCCTTTGGGTCTATGCTATCTTCAATTTACACAATATTTTAATATCACCTCCCTCACCATAAAACATATATATTCTCCAACAAAAGTGTTGCTTCCCATCTAAGCTTCTTAGTGTCTCCTCACCAGAAGTGCCCTCTCCCCTATACCACACCTATCAAAGTTCTTCCTAACATCTCATCTTCCTATCATCTCATTCTTTTCTCACATCTTTTGAGGCTGATGGTGCCTTTTTGTCTTTTGAACTTACATAGGATAACTTGCCTTCTTATTGAAGAGTGCAGACAACTTTGCAAGCAAAGGCTTATCCGGTTTCATTTACCAGACCACATCTTGCACTGCCCCTAGCAAAAGTAATTCCTCAATGTATTTAATGAATTTTAGTACATTTTATTTGAATGTGTTTTATAGACTTTGACTCTCAGAGGAGAGCTTAGTCATCAAATTCATTTTAGTATTCTAGAGTTCTATATTAATAAAATGGAAAACACCCCACATATGCAAGTGTAATCATAACTCTGTGTTATTTCAAAGTAAGCCAGGTCCTTTTACTACCAGAGAGGAAGAAAGGGGATTAAGCTGAAATTAATGTTTTGATGAGGGCGAGGCAGATGGTAACTAACTGGAGGGAAACACCACCGATCACAGAAAACCTTGCCACACGTTTGTAGCAGATTCCTCCTTATTGATGTGCTGCAACTTGGAAATTCTCCTCGGGGCACACTGCATTTCCTTTGCCTACCCACATATATTTCAGAGCATAGATGAATTTCAGAACAAGAACTTAAAGCAGTAAGGAGCCCAGCATCATTTCAACATGCAGTTCTCAAACTTTCCTCCCTCTCCTTGTGTGCTTGTAAGCATTAGAACCCTTCATTTGCTCAGTCTCCCATGACATGAACTAATTAGCAGTAAGGTTGTTTTGGGTAAAGCAGAGGGGAGCCCAGGGTGCAAACCTTCTCACTCCAGGGCTCTGTAGTTTCTATGTTTGACTTTGAAGCACATTCAGAGAAGTTGTGGTAACTACAAGGGCCTAGAGTCCCCTCTATTCCTAATAGGGACAACCCATTTCAGTGAAGGATCAGGACATATTTTTACCATGGAAATGGACTGCTGTATGGCCAAGAACAAGACTTTTGACTTGTGGCTGATCTAATGTTCTCTTCCATTACTTCCTGCTCTTATCATTGGTGCTGTGTGCCTCTCTCTAGTCATACCAACACATGTGCAAAGGAGCCTCTGAACGTTTTGAGTGTTTTGGTAGAATTTTAAATTCTTCATCTACCAGTGGCTGTATTTTCTGCCACAAGCCTGTAGCCCAGTGGTTCTCAATGTACCTAACACTGTGACCCTTTAATACAGTTCTTCATGTTGTGCTGACCCCCCAGCCATAAAATTATTTTGTTGATACTTTATAACTATAATTCTGCCACTGTTGTGAATCATAATGTATTAAATATCTGATGTGCAAGATATCTGATATGTGATCCTCCAAAGGGGATTATGACCCACAGGTTGAAAAACCAACTACTCTAGCCTAGCCCATCTATGAAAGCTAAACTTTCCTACAGAAAAATGCATTAACACAAGAGAGATGAGTTTTTGTGCAGTTCTAAGAACTTTATTTTATCCTAGTATCTTACAGGTCTTATTGCTGTCATAAAATACCATGACCAAAGCAACTTTGGGAGGAAAGGGTTTATTTGACTTACACTACCATATTACTGTTCACTGCTAAAGAAAGTCAGGCCAGGAATTCAGCACAGGACCCTTAGGAGCTGATATACCCATGGAGGGGTGCTGCTTACTGGCTTGCTTGCCATGACTTACTTAGCCTGCTTTCTTATAGAGCCCAGGACCACCAGCCCAGGGACGGCCCCACCCACAATGAGCTAGACCCTCCCCCATCAGTCACTAATTAAGAAAATGCCTTACAAGCTTGTCTGCAACTTGATCTTACAAGACATTTTTCTCAGTTGAGGTTCCCTCCTCTCCAATAACTTCAGCCTGTGTCAAGCGGACCTAAAACTAGCAAACACACCTAGCCTTCAGGAAAACTTACAATAATTAAAAAGGAAGAAGTAATAATGTTATTTTTGAGGTCAGGGTAAACAAGTTTAAAAAGAGAAGATAATAGTTCATAATCACAGAAGTCAGACTGCTCACTTGGTAGAACATTACAGGATTTACCAAATTCACATTTCCGAGGATGAAAGGGGGCTTTATAAGCAAACTTTCCAAGAAACATCTACAGTAGAAAGTTTTAAAACCCTTCAACACACCACAATTCAAAGAAAACTAGTACTAATCAGTTGTGTTCCCTAAGTTTGGTCTGTCAATTCCTTCACAAGGTGAAGCTCTAAATGCTACTCCTGCTTGTCTGTAGCTGGTGATAACACTGCCACAATGTTCTGGGAACTTTGGGGACACTATGCTCTGTCCTCTGTGAAGCCAACCAGGAGCTATTATTTTGTGGAGACAAAGTTCCTAATTGGAACAAAATCAAAATTTGTTTTCTCCCCTGGATGGAATCGGGTTCGAGAACACACCTGTATAAATCCATTATCTCGATGCCCTCTCTGGCTCCCATGGCAGAAGTCCAGAGTGTTACTGTTCAACACAGTCACTTTAGAATTCTATTAAAACTCTGGCTTCTCACATCCTCCCACAATACGCCAGTAGTTTCAAAGGTCTGTATGCTACTTCAGGGGAGTCGTTGCTTTGCATGGAATATTGTCCACTAGAGACTCTGGGAAACCTCTACACAGTTGCTGTCCTAGAATGAAGAAAAGTCAGTGTGTTGTTGTTTATTTTAACAAAATCAGACTCTTCAAGTAAATGCTGAATAGTGCAGTTTCTTACCTGCAGTTTCTTTGTAACTGAAGCTCGGGGGCCAGAGGGAGTGTCTCTCCTTAACACGTGGTTTGTGTTCCTCTGTTCTCATTCCCTGTGTAACCTACATTAAACCTACTTCCTGCAGGCTTCCATCCTCGCCCCTCCACAAAACACTGCTGATAGTGTTCGATATTCTATACCCTAGTGAGGCAGTGGTTACTTTTTAATCCACATCATGGACATTATAAGAACATTCTCCATCTTGGCTTCCAATACACCTCACATTCCTCCTCCTCCTCCTCCTCTTCCTCCTCCTCCTCCTCCTCTTCTTCCTCCTCCTTTTCCTTTTTCCTCTGCTGCCTCTGCTTTCCTTTCTAGTCCCTCCCTCTTCTCTCATACTTGTAGAGGTTGAAATGACCTAGGCTTTCTCCTTCTCTGTATCACACACTCTCTTAACTCCTCTGTCCCTCATCTACATACCATTGTTATGTTATGCTACAATTGCATCCTCTACTCTGAACTCTATCCTTGGCTTCATTTTCTTTACTAACTTTCTGAAACAAATCCACACACATGCCTACAGTCTTCTGTAGGCTTAGTAAACCTACTTTCTTTAGGGTTTTTAAGTGCTTCAACTTCCCTTAAAGCCACTGACTAGAGGTGGGGGAGAAAGAAGCTTAATAGGAGAAGGGGCTTGTGGGCCTGTATAGAAGTAGTTCTTTGGGGAAATTCCATTCTTCATTATCAGGACACCAGCAGTCCAATTCAATACAAACACCAAACACAAATCAGTAGCAGAAGCATGATCCAGCAGAATCAGCAAGGCTCTACCAAATCAGCACAAAAGCAGCCAGAATCAGCTGGAATACCATGAGAAGTTTTTTGGTGCATCTTTCTCTACTGAAGTGAAGACCAGCAAAGACCAGCGAAGTGATGCATGGTGTTGCAATGCTAGAGCCACCTCTCATTGTTTATGGGGTTCCATTTATACTCTTTCCAAATATCACACATCCCCTCAAGTGTCCACTCCAGCAAAACATCACATGCCTTCCCATGTATCTGTTTCAGCAAAACATCCTCTCACAAGATAGCTTCCAGAAAAACATCACATGATACAACTGAGTTTCCTAAGAAACCAGAAAATTCCACTTCGCTCTTCTCTGTCTTAGTAATGAACTGAAACTGAACTGAAAGCATAGGAGCCCACTCTGGGGTTCTTCCTTTTCCCAGCCCCCCACCCTTACACAAGTCAATCCATTTTCTTCCTAATTATCCTATAATATAATGCTCTACTGTTGAGTCTTTCTTTTGAGCTTTCCTTGACCATGATCTTGGAAAGATGGCGAATGAGTTATCCCTGTGACAGAAACAACCTAGGGAGGAAAGATCTATGCTGCCTCAAGTTCAAGTGATCTAGTTGCTCAAAGCAAGCATAATATGGTAGCAAGAAGAGTTCCTGACCGTGGCAGTGGGAATGTGAGGTAGCTTCTTTAAGTGGTCGATTATTAGAAAATGGAGTTTGGACAGCTATTACCCAAGGCCTGCCCCCACAGGTCTACTCCCATCAGCTGAGGTCTTGCCTCTTAAAGGTTCTACAACCTTCCCAGACAGCACCACCATCAGGGACCAAGTCTTCAAGTCTACATAATACCTGTAGAGATTATAGTTTCTTGTCATGATTTGTAATTGAGGCTTACTCTTATCTCAACCTAACATGCAGGCCACAGTGAGAAAAAGATGGCCACAAATTATTGATAAATTCTTAAATAGACAAAAATATGCATTTTACTCAGGAGAAAACTGATGTTACTTACCAATCACACAGTGTGAGTTCCATACAATACTGGGTGCTGTGAATATTGTTAAGAAAGTGAGCTACTTGGCAAACTCTCTACCAAGGAGGCAAGATGGGCATGTAAGTAAGCAAATATGACTTCAAAGTAAGGACAGGAACATAGTACAACCCCCCCCCCCGCCAGGGGCTTCGACAGGCTGCAATAGGGAAGCAGACTCGCCATGACTCAATTGATGAGGAGAGACACTGGAGCTCCCCTCCCTTCTTATCTCTCATATCCTTCCCTCGCTCAAGTTCTACTGCTTCTAGTCCAGAGATTGCCTAGCTTTTTAGCAAGAGCCAGATAGAGGAAGAGGAGGAGTAGGAAGAACAAAGGGAGGATTAAGAGCGCTAATCATTTATATTCACATTGTTCCCTCTTAGGGCCAGTGTGAATCTTGTCCTATCTACTAAACTCTCTGTTCTGAAGTCTGTTGCTTTCACCTACTTCCCTGTTCTTCCATTCATCCTGCCCATTAGTTTCTTGAAGATTTCTGATGAGAAACACTCTTTCCTCCCCCTTGGCACCACCTTCTTCTCCATTCTCCATCTTCTTTCTTCCATTTACTTCATTCTCTTCTCCTATGTGGGGCTCAACTGTGTTTCAAACCCTATCGTACTGAGTCCTTCCTGGGATCTTTGTGTTTGAATCCGGCAACTCCATGTCTTACCAACCTTGCTTCTTAAAGGAAGCAGATAATTTGCAACAAAAATTAAACAAGGTTTAATTACATATCACCGTGGATTAGATACAACATCCTGGAGACGATTTCAAGAGCTCATACTGAAAAGATCGAAATGCCTCCCATCTATTACCTCTTTGTTCTCAGAAATTTATGTTTATTTGCCTTCTTTCTTTTTTAGGGTTTGGTATTGGCTATTATTATCCCCGTTTTACATATGGTGAAGCCAAAGCAGGAGCAACCGTCCTAGATGCCAGTCTACTCAGGCACAAAAGCACAGCCTCCATTTAGTGAGGACCAAGACTGTACCCTCCTCCTGGTCTTGCTCAGAGTGCCTAGAAACCAAAGAACTCCAAGCCCTGCCCCAAGTCACTCCCAGTCAAGGTCATTTGTTTGTACTGATTTTTAATGCAAAGTGACAATGAGCATATCTCTCAACCCTTTTTAAAAAATTGAAAATAACTTTTTTAAAAACACCATTTCCTAAGTGTTAGTGGCAGACAAGTCCCCTTTAGAGCAATGATTCTCACCCTTCCTAATGCTGTGACCCTTTAATACAATTCCTCACGTTGTGGTGACCCCCAACCCATGAAATTATTTTCACTGTTACTTCATTAGTATAATTTTGAATATTAATGTAAGTATGTGTGTTTTCTAATGGTCTTGGTGACCCCTTCTTAAAGGGTTGTTCAACACCGCACCCAAAGAGGTTGTGTCCCACAGGTTGAAGACCATTTCTTTAAAGGAAAACAATCTCTCATTCTGATTGCAGACATATTATTTTGTTCACTATGTCGCTAAAGTACATACAAATAGAAAACAAACTTATTTTACATATCTGCCAACATTCAGATGTTTTATAGTTATTGCTCAATATCAAAGAAAAAGCAAACCAACATCACAGGTAGAATTCAAGCAAAGCAGTATTGTTTAGAAACTTCAGCTGACTATTATTATAATCATATGAGAGATGGTGTTCTCTTAGGGAACTTCATTAGCTAACAAGGAGGAAGGTACTTCAGCTGCCTGGCTTATGGTGCTTTGAGCTTGGCATGCCTGGCTACCCTATTCTGTCAACCCCAGCATCCTCCTCCTACTACTGGAATGAAACCTCAAATCTACCAGGGAGCTGCAATGCCACTGGGGGAGAGTAGATAACTGATGTATTGATGTCTGCCTTGTACACTTCCTCATCTACATAAATGAGTTACCAGTGCTCGATCCAGTGCAAACATATGGACTGACATTGAACAGTAGCTCTGAGTCGTAAAGTACCCCACCTGGAAATCCAGAAAGTACTGCATACAAACTTTATACACCAAAATAAAATTTACTCTAAAATTTCCCAAGAATGTACAGATTGTAGGAGTCAGGGATGATAGTTAAAGAAACACTGACTTAAATGTCTTTACTTAAGGCTTGGGAGCACATCAGAATTTTATAAACCTAGCCTTAGACCAGGCAGCTACTTATAGCATTGAATGGTTTAAGAGTGACTCAAGTCACAGGTCTCGTGTTATTAAAATCCTTGAACTATTCAATGCTTTTGTAGATAGTGTTAGCATTTTGTCTAAGCTACACCCCACACTTACCTGGCAATAGCCTGGTGTTCCTGACTCACAATAAAAGGGTGTGCTCGCCCACTCTCTTCTCTCTTGCTTCTTGTCTTGTTGCTTCTGTCCTCTCTCCCCTGCTCCCTTGTCCCCATCCCCCCCCCATGTGCTCACAGCTGGCCTCTACTCCTCTACTATCTCTCTCTCTCTCTCTTCCTTTCTCTGCCTCAACTATCCTCTCAACTCCCCTCTCCATTCCCTGAATAAACTCTCTTCTATACTATACCATCATGTAGCTGGTCCCTCAGGGAGAAGGGATGCCTCAGCACAGGCCCTCGGAGGCACGTCCTGCCCCCCTCCCCCGAGGGGACTGATTACACATCCACCAAACATATTTCTTCTCCCCTTATCTTTTTATAAAACACAACATGTAGAAGGATTAAAGAACTCAAAGAACTCAATTCGTATCAGGAAATACTAGTTATTAACAGTTGATTATCTAGAAGACTTAATACATGACTAGTAAACACAGTTGTATGTGAAACAAAGCTTGGAGACACGAGGCACAGAGAGTACCTACAGCAGCATGCATTGAAACACCGATTACTGCTGGAGATCCACAGAAGAAAGAACACGGTCCTCACCCAGGCTACATCAGATCTAGCTGGTACAGAACAAGGCAACAGCAGGCATCTATACAGTACACTTTTGAGGGCGGCAGAAATGTAAGACCAACTGTAGGTCTGGATGAAAAAGCCAAAGCTTACATTACCCAGTCTACACTGAGATTCCTGGGCACCATCCTTTATGTGTGTGAACATCTCTATCAGAAAAGGTTAACGATTCCCTAATTATGGAATTAGTATGTTTTATGCCTTTTAAGAGCTTGTCGCCATGTCCTTTCCTTGATCTCTTCTAGGAGCAAGGGGTTGGGGGATGATGATTACACGTGAACTTACATTCCCATGCCCTCAGTGTGGCTGCAACCCAGCCCATAGTTCTGGAGTCCCTCCATACCCTCCTGTAATTATGAGGCACACTTTCAGGTGAATTACAGCAATGATTTAGCTGGTATGTATGCTTCTGGCCCGACACTGTTCACGTTCAATGTGTATTTACATCTGAACTTGGAGCTGACTTTCTGTCCCTTGCCTCCTAGTTCAATGGCCTACAAGTGTACTGTCATAAATATGTTGAAAGATACTATATTTCTAAGTGCCAAGTTGATTTTTTAAAGAGTTTTTAATTTTTCTCCTAGGAGAAGGCAATTAACACATGTCAGGGGTCCCTAAGTGTGCAGCCTACCTCACACGGTCTTATTGACCTTTTCCCCTTCCTGAGACGTGAGTTACACACAAGACAGTGATTGGTGAAGTCACTAAGTGACTTGGGGATTCCCATAGCTGGGGTCATTTCTTTTTTGCCCTATCCCTCATGAGGATCCCCTTCCTGTGTACTTGGGCCTCAGAAGTTGAGGATGGATTAGCCCACCTGTGCATGCATGAGAAGCAGAGAGCAGCTGTATTCCCCAGGAATATAGCTTTGCTCTTCTGCTCACATCCCTGCCTGTCTTCTGCCCTTTCCTAAGTTTCTATTTGGAGTGTGAGTATGCATGTATGTGTGTTTGTGTGTGCATGCATGTGTGTGCGTCTCTCTCTCCCTTTCTCTCTCTCTTTCTCTGTGTGTGTGTGTGTTTGTGTGTGTGTGTGTGTGTGTGTGTGTGTGTGTGTGTGTGTTTCATTCCCCTCACCCCCAAAGCAGTAGGTAGGCTAAGAGTCACCATTAAGGTTGACAAAGGAGAAGCATCCTGGTTCTTGTCCCCCTTTTCAAAGTCTTTTCTTTGTGGAGACATACTTGACCCAGTATCAATGCACAGTGGGCCAGCTGTCTTAGAACAATCCAGCCAAATGTCCTCTAATGTCCAAGGCTATGTCTCAGAAGGCACTTACAGGGGTTCCTCTTGCTCTGTTCATGAGTCTGACTCCCTGGGAGAAGAGCCCTTAACTACCTTGCCAGGGACAAAGGATGTGGGGCTCACTCAACTCTGCCTTTCCCTCTCCAAAGACATCTCTTCAAATGATGTTAATATCAGCAGACCAAAAAGCAGACAGTTAAGCACAAAATAGTTCAATTGCAGCCACAAAGCACTTAAAAAGACTTGGCTAATTTTGTTGACCACCCCCCCAGCCCTCCCTTTCCTCCTTAGTGTTGCCCCCACCCCCTTTTTAGTGTTTCTATGCTGAAATGATAGAGGAGAGGGGGAAACGAAGCTTTGATGTTTGTTTGCAGCTTGCTGACAAATGATGGAGGAAAATTTTAAACCATTCATCTGCTGAGTTCTGGGAATCGTCAGAAGATTTTATTTGTACTATGCCTTCCTGACCCACATTTTCTCAGAGAAGTAAAAGAAAAAAAAAAATGTGCCGGATTTGTAAACAGAGCACTTTTATTAAGCTGCACTTTTACAAATGTATGGTAACACTCAGCCAAAATAACACTTTTATTTAATACAAGTACCCAGAGGACTGTGCATGAAGAATGTTGGATGGTTGCTAGGCACTGTGAGCTGTTGCAGAATAAGCATAATCTCAGCTCTTGTGGCCTCATTTGTATTCATACGTGACTTAACATACGGCCACAATAGTCAACATTGAAGAATATTTGTCTTTGAGTTTTAATGTCAGGAATCTGAATCATGTCGTGTACTTTTCCTAGTAAGCCCATTACTGTTCCAAACTTAAAAGTTTCTCTTTAAAAAAAAAAAAAGTAAATTGCCTTGCCTTAGAACACAGAAAGAAATGAAAAAACAAATCTAACTGGCAAGCATTTGAAGCATGCTAATTTAAAGGGCTTGCAGCATATGGAGCCATGATGTCTAAAAACTACTTTCCCTCCCAGTAACTGAAAGCAAACACCAAGCACTGAGCTTGGTACTTAAGCTTGGCTTTAGAAAGTTAACGTACAAGTTTCACTGCTGCTATGGATAGCCTGGCGCTTACCATGTGCAAGCAGCTGAGTGCTCCCTCCCTTGCCTTTGGTTGTCTTGCATAGCTGGGCAAGTGCTATCCCTCTCCTCATACCCTGGATTTCAAATCTCAAATCCAATAAGCATGCAACGACTCTGAGTGGAAAGTTTAGAAAATTAAAGACCGTGTGAGCTTATGATACACATACATGTTAGCGTGTGCGTCATGTAAGTTGTTGCTGTTACTGGGGAAGAGTTACTGATTAATGTGACTGTTTTGCTAAAGCACAAATATAGAAATTGACTAGATATTGCTAGTGTATTTTCTGAACACTTTCTTGCTAACTAGAACCTTCTCTGGTCACTCCAAATAGAAACATTATTAAGTGAATAAATTGCTCTGTGGACAACTATAAAGAGGAAAAAATTATAGAGGCAAGTTTGAATTTCCGGGAGAGGGTCCCCACCATGAAATCTAGAAGTAAGGCATCACCAACCTAAAGGTGGTGTGTCAGAATGGCCTGCCAGACTGCTTGGAGGGAGTAAAGAGCAAGGCAGATTCTGAACCAGGAGCAAAGCACTCCAGCTAGGGTGAGAGGTGACAAGAGCCACCGGCTTTCTCTGTCTTTCCAATGGAGATATGCCAAGTTCAGTTCCATTCTAGAGTCCAGATAAGTACAGGTATGGCCCCAATGGCCCCAAACCTGATAGGCCAAACCCTGGCATATCCTAGGAGACTCCATTCACTTTTCATGGCTAGTTTCTTCAGCATCAGAGAACAAATCGAAAGAAGTGCATTCAGCAACCCCCTGGTTGACAGATGTTCCTTACCATTCAAAGTGTAGTTCTGATTAAAACAAGGAATTCAAATCCATATAAAAAGACAAGAAGTTTATAGTGTGCATTTCATACTAGTACATCTCTATAATTGCAACATCTTCAATAGCAATAAACACCAGATTCTGGTTTTCAACAGCATGTGAAACCAGCATTTTGGTATTCTCAATGTTTTTATAGCCTCCTCTTCTTCCTTTGGCACTTAGAGAGTTTTATAAGTTGGACAGTACTTCTGAGTCCTTATTCTGGACTAAGCACTGAGCCAGCCCTGAGGGAACTGCTCATGAGTTCAACCAGCAAGTGTTTGCTGGATATCCGCAACATCAACAACGAGAAAGAGAAGTTCTCTCTCCCAACTCACGAATGGCACAGCAGCAAAGCTAGAGAAATGGAGAAAGACAGATGGCAAATGACAGGAGCGACAGTAGGCGTTGCTCCTCCCCACGTGAGTGTAAGTCATGGTTAAAGGGAGAACATTCACACACTTAGACGAAGCATTTGGGTACTTAGAAAATAAGACAGAGATACAGAATAATGTAGTAGAGACCAAGAGAATACTAGTGCTTAGATAAAAGGAGTCCTGGAAGCAGCTGATGAAGGAAGGCCTGCCAGCTGATGAAGGAAGGCCTGGTTTCTTCTTCTTCTTCAACAACACTTCCTGCCTTTATGAGGTCTTATAGCAAATGCATCAAAGCGCCCAATCAGGCAGACAGGATGTAACATGGGTTGCTTGAATTTGAGGGTCCAGTGAATTGTCTCTGGAGTTTGGGCAGGGGCAGGTGGGCATGTACTTACGTAGTCAGAGGTTAGGGTCAGCTCCATAGAGCCATTTCATGTGGAGGATCTGAAGGGAAGAGTCAAAGCAAGTTCCTAGAAGCAATGGACAGGGGAGGAGCTCTGCTCCTATGGTCTAGAGAATTAAGACTGGCAGGAGATGTGCAGAAATCTGGGTGATGTCATGTTCTAAAGGTACCCATGAGAATATCTAAGAGTCAACATCGAAGTAATCAGATGAATATAAAGGATGAATCTTTTCATGACACCAGTTCTGCCAAAGACAGGGCTTCTCCACTTTTAAACCAATTAATATATTAGACATTTGTGATGGATATTCTTGCTTGGATTCCAGCCATTAAAAAATGTAAGTCTGTCAGTGAAATGAGGAAAGAACACCTATAATTTTGTTAGAAAAACTATAAATCAAGTCTGAACTCAATGGGATAATGTTTTGTAAGACTTTCAAGTCAGATGGAAAATGAGAGTGACAATTACAGAAATAAATTCCTACTGAAAAAAAATAGTGTCAGGAGTATTCAACCTTTTGACATTGCAAGAGGATGTTGTCATTTACAACAGTGTTGGGCTACATTTCTGGCTATCCTGGGATGTATCCAGCCCATGGGCTGCAGATTCAACATCCTTATATGCAAAGACTCAAGAAGATACAATTGGATGTATTATGCATAGAAAATGAAAACATTTCAGTTGAAGACATTATTGACTACCCTGTAAAGATCAGTCTTGGAGCTGGTGCAGTAGACAAGGTAAAGAGCTTCAATTCATTGTGACAAGCATACAATGTCTTTTTCAAGATGTGGTGAATGATGTGGGAAGGGCATGATGAATATGCACACTTACACATGACTCTGTGTTAGTCAATCAAACCAGAAGGCTTGGGTTAACACACCTTACCCTGATACCCAGGATAATGTCACTTATATCTGGCTACAGTGCAACAAAGGAAAAATAAAATTTTGTTAGAAAACAATATCAATCAACATTATTACCTCTCAAGCAGCAAGTGATTTGATGTGCCATGGTATCTTATGAGTTTCTAGAATTTTGGAAATTTAGTTAGTTAGTTAGTTAGTTAGTTAGTTAGTTAGTTAGTTAGTTTTTCGATAAAGAATCTCTCAACTTATATAAGTCTAGTAGCTACTGGCCTGGTTTTGGTCCAAGTGCTTGGTGGGACAACCACCTTCTTTTTGCCTTGCAGAGTACTACAGCCTCTTCAGTCTCCATTCACTGCTGGTGTTTGGTAGGACACAACAGGATTCCCTGTTGTGGGAATGTCTCATTCATTATGAATGAAAGGTACAATACTTAGAACAGATACATATCAGTCTCCCAAGAGGAGAAGACATTTAGCAAACTGGTTGTGTATGGTGTGGCAAAGGTAAGGATGGTAACAAATACGCAGGGACAGTTGATATGTCACTCTGAAAAGGGGATAGATGTTCTGTATTGTAGTCAGTTGTGAGTCTCTGTGGTAGCCTTCGTCTGCTGCAGAAAGAGAAACTTCTAATGCAGGGTGAGAGCTACACATGTAAATACATCTGTGAATGTAAAGATCGTATTTAGAATGTCGTTAGAAGACATGGACTTGGGAAAATGGCACTAGTACATTCTCATCTAGGATTTGCCAGAGAACTGGCATTTTTAAAGAGCAGAGCCCTCTGGTCTTTTCGTCTTTGCATTTTTATCAAGTGTATTTGGATTGTCATGTGCGGAAGTCCTAAGACTTGGGTGAATCAAGTTAGGTATATCGATCTAGATTGGTAAAACTTCATGTAATAAATTATATGTGCCTAAAATACTATGAAACCACTTACAAATCAATCTTTGAAGCACCGCAAATAAGTGTGAATATCACACACCTGGCTGAATGCATTTTAATATCATAGTATAAGTGGATCAACCATGTTGAAACTTTATTGGTGATGTTATCACCAAGAATCAAGTGTTCGTTAAGCAGCATCCGAGCAAGCAGCGATGTGATAGCTGCTGAGCACAAACACAAAGTAAATAAATCCTTGTCCGCAAGGGGCTTCAATATACATAAAGAGACAATGTGAACACCCAAAACATTGATAGTCTAGGTAGTCCATGACAACGGTGGGAAATGTGGGCGCTAAAGAAAGAAGCTAGTTCTGTCATTGGAATTGGCTTTGTAGGGGGCAGGGGGAGGTACTTGGCAGACCCTTCAGTGCTTCAAGCACCCGTTTCCTTTCAGGAAGGAGGCATCACTAGCAAATCAAAGCAATGCAAACATTAACAAGGAGATAAACACAGCCTGTCAACCTAAACTTTGTATAGATTTAGTGGTTACAAGCCATGCCAGCCAGGCATCTGTGCTTAGTCTTGATTACGAGGTAAGCATACGGATGATTAGAGAGGCATGCTCCCGGGTGTGTCTGTGAGGGTGTTTTTCAGAGAGGGCTTACTACGGGGAAGAGGGGAGACCCACCCTGGATATAGCCTGGATGTCAAAATGAAATGAAGGGAGAAGGAAAAGGAGATCCAGTAGCAGCATGTTTTCTGGCTGTCGCACTATGAACTATTGCACTGTGAACTGCTCCCTACCGTGGTGTGCCGGCACCCCTGAAACCATGGGCCCACTTAAGACTTCTCTTTGAATTATTTTTCGTCAGGGGTTTTGTCAAAGCAACAAGAAGCTAAAACCATACCTTACACCGGTTTTAGAAATGGATTTTTATTTAATTCCTAAGTATATATATAACTGCCAAAAATTAAACACTTGCCTTGTTAACCAACATTTTAAAATCAATTTGATGTTATACATACATATATACATATATATTATGGAATTTGATGATATACATATATATACATACATATATATATATATATACACACATATATATACATACACATATACACACACAGATATATATATATACATACATATGATATATATCAGATATATACATATATATATGCATACATATATACATATGTATACATATATAATGGAATGTGTTATGTTCAGTGCTTTGCTAAGCACTGGATAGGAATGAGAAAGAGATCAGTCTCCAGTCAATCTCCAGGAAGAGTTTTGTTGCCTTATGAGTAAGAAAATCAAACTAAGGCCATTCAAATAGTTTCCAAGTTATGAAACTCGGTTTGTACAAATGACTAAGTAAACACACACCTCCTCATACTCTGCATGATAGGAACTATTCTTCCACACACCCAATCCTCTGCTCATTCCCACTATGTCCCCTTCTAGCAACCAACTAAATGGTGCTTTGCTAGCTAGGAGCCACAGCTGGGCACTTGATTCCAAGCTCAGGGGTCACATAGAATAGGGATCGCCCTATAATCTCCACCTCTCTTCACTGCAGTTCCTCTGGTACCACTCATCCTTCCCTTGCTTGCATCTTGGGCTACTCTCTCTTTCATAAGAGGTACCCTCCTTTGGGCCTCTCCTAGCTTCCAAGAGCTTCTATTCAGTCACTGGGATAGAAGACTAGGTCTCCTATGCTCCCTTGCTCTTTGAACAAATCATCTCTCTTATCCTGGATTCCTCATACAAATAATGCTAATGACCCTCCTGTGTTAAGAAAAGAAATCAAAGTACTGTTTAAGTATGAAAAAAAAATGATGTCACCAATGTGACAACTGTCCCAGAAGCTTTTAAAAACCTGCAAGAAACTCCTTTAAGAGCAGGCATTAAAATAAATCTCTAAAATTTTATATAGGCTTCCACTTCAAAATGTCTGTCCAAAATGCCATCTAAATGATCAAGTTTTAAATCCCTTTTACAACAAAAGTATTCTTTACTTCATTTTCCTTTGTTCAGGAAGCCCATTTGAATATCTCATATATGATAGATATACTTGCTCAAAATGAATGGAATAAGTAATACCTTTTGTAGCCACTGAAACAGGAGAGAAGGGGAGGTGGCTGACAGCTATAAGCTAATGAAACTTCACAGAGTAGGTCTTGATGTGAACTGTAAATACCATAAGTATGGTAGAAAGGAGTTGAAAGGGTAATTTAGACTGTGTAGTCTTGGTGAAGGTGGATTTGGTCATAATGTAATTTGTCATTGTTTGTGGCCATTAACACAGGATCTTGCTATGTTGTCCCGGTTTTCATGGAACTCATAGTATAGAGCTGGTTAATCTCAGATTCTCACAGATACTCCAACCTCTGCTTCCCAATGGTGGGATTACAGATTGCACAGCTAAAAGTGGAAATGTCTTAAAGAAAGGGAAGCAATCTTCTGATAAATTAGGATGGTGCCAAATTCTAGGTGTTTAACAATGTCACATTAGTTTAGTGGATATTCCTCTATAAATAAAGGAAGTCTATTGAAAACAGAGTACTTCTGAGATGCCAGAGATGGAGGACAGCATGGAAATGGTCAAATAGAAATAGTAAGAAATGTCTCGAGTTGTGTGATGGAGAAGAGAGAAGAGAGCACACCAGAAAGGTGCCGAGCTTCATAAAGAATATGCTACATGGCAGAAACAAGCAAGTCAGAAAGGGAGACTGCTTGAGCAGATGGGAGTCAGGAGGAATAGGTTGAGTGCACTGGGCTCAGTGCTGTTAAAAGAAACTTCGTGTGAGCTACATGTCATCTGTGTTTGCCTATCAGCCATCTTCAAAAGAAAAGAAAAGAAGCAGGAAAACTTATGTTTAGTAATACTCTGACATATTCATATCAACTTAATATAGAGGTATTATACAGTTTTCATTTGTTAAAAGTACTAATGAGATTGTTGATTAAAATTATTACCGGTGGGCTGGAGACATGGTTTATTAGCGAAGAGCACTGGCTGCTCTTCCAGAGGACCCACGTTTAGTTCCCAGCACTGGCAGGGTGGCTTACAACTGTTTATGACTGTAGTTCCAGGGGATCTGATAGTCTTCACTGGCCTCCAGGGCATGCATGTGATAGACAGACATACATGAAGTCACAACATCTATACACATAAAAAAAATTAAAATAAACGAGCACATAAGTAATTATTATTCTTATTACATTATACCAAATCTTTGGACTCAGGTGTCTGCCTTGCATTTACATAGATCTCAGTTTAACTAGCTACATTTCAAGTGGTTTCATGGCTGCCTGTAGTTGGTGGCTATCACGATGGATAGTGGGTTGTTAGAACTGTCAGGTTGCATATCAAGTTTCTTAAGATGGTGCTAAGTCATTACATTTTAGAAATTAGAGTTCTACATATCTCTCCCTCCCCTAGGCTTTTGTTTAAGCTATTTGAGATTCAAGATTTTTGCTGTTGTTGTTTTTGAACCACAAGCCCCGCACCACCAAGATTTTTCAGACGTGCTCATGACATGTCGTTTCATTACTTGGTGTTGCTGCTCTGTTTACTTCTGTTTGACTTACAGGTTAATTACCCAAGCCAGTCAGAAGAGATTGTCTTCTCTGTCAGTCTCAAACCATGGGATTATGAAATAATCTAATACTATGTCCTCAAAACCGTTAGATAAATGTGCCGTTTCGTTCTCCTCCTTTGGGAGTGAAGCCTGTACTTTCCCCCCTTCCCCGTCTGCATCTGAACGCTTTCCCCCGGAGTTTAAAAGCTGATGTAAACTTAGAGGATTGTCAGTCTTTCCTATATGCTGAAGAATACAGTACAAAGGGGGGCCTGTCTCTATAGAACGCAAGCCAAGGACACTGTGTTCCATCTTTACAATGAAATGCAGATTTCCTATTAAAAAGGCCAATCCATCATTTCAAAAGGTTGAATAGGATGGTGCATTAAAAAAAAATAAAAAAATAAAACCCCAGCTGCTTAAATTTAGGGCATTGAAAACCATCCAATTTAAAAAAAAAAAAATGTTCTCTGGGTCTCAAGCATTTTCATTTGATTATGTATTGGAGAGGGTTTTATTCAATCTAGTCTGGCCTCTTAGAATTCTGCCCTAAAATAGTTTGACAAATGTTTTAAGGAAGTTGGACTCGGCCCTGATACCTCATTTACTTGAGTTATATATTTTGCTATTTAGCATATCCATGCATTTATGAATACATTAATTTTACACAGGGAAATAGTGGGATGGGCTCACAGTGCTCTGCTCATGCACGTTTTTTCCCTAGGCCTCCTCTGCTCCCACTGAGTTCCCTTTTATCTTTTTTCAGTGCTTTGAAGGCTTTGTTTGCCAGGTCGGCCATTTTGTTTTCCAGCCAGCTTCATCCAACTTTTGCAGCCCTTCTTTTTGCAAGGTCTTATTTTTGTGGTTAAGTACAGAGTCTTTATTTATTTATTTATTTATTTATTTATTTATTTATTTATTTAATTTGGTATGTGGGGGGATACAGAAGGGGGCAGAGGGAGGCTACCCTGATGTACTCTGTTCATTTTTTTTAGGCGTGGAGCATGGCAAGACCAGTGAGACCCCTGCTGTAATCCAACACTGTACACGCTGTGTGCTCCTGAGCTGTGAGCTCTCAAGCAGCCCATATGCTGTAGGAGCAGCCAAGCCCCTGGCAAACATGGGTGTGTGGGGCACAGCTCCCATAGGCAATGATGGATGTGTGTTAGAATTAGAGCTACAAGTACAGGCTCCACTGCTCCGAGGTCTAGTTCTTCCTCATACAGAGGACTACTGTTTAACAAGTGCCGCACTAAGGTGACCTGCTGATAGGTTTTTACTGGGCTTCCTGTACTGAGTATTTGCCTCTTGCCTGTTATATAGGTTGATTGGCATTTATACATTGTCCCTGGGCCAGTCTTTAAAAGTGTTGCTGGTAATTCTTTGGCATTTGGAATGTTTTACCAATGTGATTTGGTTATACCCACAAACCTTACCATTCCAGTATCCATATTCTTTATACAAACTTGTCTGTTTTAGAAGTTATGTTAATTAATACCAATCTAATCCTAACAGGTTTTTCTTCTCCAGTGAGCTCACTGGAGCTTTTAAGAGCTGTGTAGAAGGATCCCTTTGTGGACCTATACTTTATCTTAGACCCAAATGAAGGGAAGGTTTTCTGTGCTTTATCTCAGTTTATGGGGTATTTCATAGCAGGGTCCTTGTGCTTCCACACTCCCCTGCCAATGCTGGCTATCAAAACTGCTTAGGCTGCAAATAAAACGTGAAATGAAATCCATCTGGCATTTCTCATTGAATTAGGACCAGAACATTTTTGTTAAATATTAACAGATGGCTAAATTCTTAATATCAAACTTACATTTCAAAACATCTAAGGGGACCCACATGAGGGGGCAAGGAGAGAGGAGCATGTGTTTTCTCCATCGGAGTCTTTCCCCGTACGCTCCCCTCCCCCACCCCATGTGTTGAGAATCCCTGGACTCTCCTGTGTCAGATAACTTGTATTCCTGGGGAGCTGGTGTAAAAGTAGTGTTTGACAGGATCAAGGTAATGTAATCAAGTGTTATTAAGTGATATCTGGTTCGGATGGTGTGCTGCCATTGGTGTGATGTTCTATTAACGTCCCCTCTCTCTCATCTCTGTATGACAGGAGAAAGAAAAGAAATACATGCTTCCCCTGGACAACCTGAAGGTCCGGGATGTGGAGAAGGGCTTCATGTCCAGCAAGCACGTCTTTGCACTCTTCAACACAGAACAAAGGTAAGACACTGCTGCAGCTCTTATGTTAAGAGGTTTTCTCTCACATTTTTAATTCTTTTTTCCAGTCAGGATATCAGGTACCTCAGGCTAGCCTGGAATTCATTCTATATCCAAGGCTAGCCTTGAACTCCTAATCTGCCTGCCTCTGCCTCCCAGGTGTTGGGATTGCAGCCAAGTGCCAATACACTGGCTTTCCTTAGACTTTGTTTTGTGTTTTTAACATCTACTATGGGTTATGGCTTCAAAAGACCAAAGCACAAGAGTCAGAAAGATCTTCAAATCCCTGGTTATTTCCTGGTTTCCCAGCAGGCACTAAAATCTTGCCAAATCTTTTCTTAAAACTACATTTTATTACCTATGGTCCTCCATACCAGGGTTTACTGTTTATAAACTTACAAATCCGCACTTTGGGGGAAACTGAACCAATTGCACAGAAGGTTAAAAAGATGGAAGGCTCTGGGTGACCACTTTGTAAGTTAGAAAACACTATCTCCAAGTTCTTTTGACTTTCTTAAGATCACACAGTGCAGACTGGGCCCCAGAGGTGGAGGCTGCATCGGGACTTTGACCTAATCCTCCTTCCTTGGACATTCTTCATGACATTTTTCTAATCTCTCCCTTCATTGCTGCTGGAGCATTGGGGCTTGACTTTCATGCCTACCACTGACCATCACCAGGAACTGTGGTTGTTCACTAAAATTAATCAGTAGAATTAAACAAATGACACATGGAATTGCACTATAGACTGACAAAACTAACGAAGGAGGTGTCTTTATTTTTCTTCAGTTGGAAATGTTACAGGAAAAAAATATAATTTGTGTAAATTAATGAGGAGTGAGTCATCAGGTGGAAGAGTCTAATTTTAACCTGTGTTTCCAGGCTACATTGTATCTTGATTTAGCAATGAATGAAGTTACTTGATTGGGTTCAGTGAGGAGCCCAGGGTCAATCAGACAGTTAATCAAAACAGCGAAAAAGACTTCTTCCTACATTGCCAGTCAGTTGCTCAGAGTGACTCAGAATACAAAAATACTTGGAAAAACCACAAAAACAATCCATTTAAAGAATCAAGGGGAAAGAAAATTAAATACCACTCTACAATGAAATATTCAAATGGAATTTCCCCCACTGTGGAGGACTTGGTGTCATTTGAAAGTCCCTTGTACAGAAGAAAACAAAACAGAGAGAAACAACAAAATCCAAACAGACAAACACCACTGAAAATGATAACGAATAAAAAGACTTGTCAGAGCAGTCGCGATCCTCTAGAGCCGAGTTCAGTACTGTTCTGGCCTCTTCTTGGGTCCAGGACAATCTGAAGATCCCAAGGGTGTGCTCTGTGGGAATTCCGTCATACCGGAAGTCCACCAAATGCTACCGCTCCGCCCACCCGGAAGATTCTGTTGTTAGAAAAGAGCTTGGAACAGGAAAAAACACAACTGTAGGTATTAGAAAGTACAAGAGTCCCCAAAGTAAGAATATTCTAGGCTTTAGAAAACCTAAGTCCTCTGCCTTCTAGAATCCTTGAATTCTAAAAAGATCATGAGTTCTGTCACTTTCCCAGAGGCCTCTGCCAGGACACAGACACCCCCAAACACTATATTTGCCATTGCCCTTTTCTTTGAAATCTTGAGCTCTTTGAATGGTTTTTGTGTTGTCTGAGTCTGCCAGGACAGTGTCAATCATAAGCAAGTACTCCCCCCCCCCATTCTGTTTCTGATTTCGAAGAGAATTATTTGAAAGGTTTTTGAAAAACTACGAGGAGCAGAACTTTGTGTTCCTCGGTACAGGGGATTCGGTGTACGATTTCAAATCAAGACAAATGGATCAATTTTATCAATATCTCCATCTAGAAGACTATTTGATTTTCCCCCCTATAATCTGCACCTGTGCTGAAACACGCTGTTAGGTTTTCTAACGGTGAGCCATCCTTGATCTCCTACCGTCAAGGTAAAGCTTAGGATAGATACCTACCATGCCCTCTTGGCTTAAAATTGCTAGTGTTTTATTGAAGCTTTTGCAATTATGTTCACAAGAGAGACTGAGCAAGAAATATTCTTTGTGTGCCACCCCTAGCAGTTTTGAGTATCAAGATTCTTAGCCTCATTCAATCATATGCCATTAAACTTAATTGTTCTTTGTAACAATTTTGTTTAAAACTGGGATTAACCTGTAGGTGGATATTTGATGGAAGTCACTGCTAAAATCATCTGGATTTTCACCATCAGAATTTTAGCCTGGAAGGTTTTTTTTTAAAATATTCATTAAGTCTTAGAGAATTTCATATGTGTTCAGTGTATTTTGATCATGTTCTACCTCCCCCAAGTCCTCCCAGATCCATCTCCTACCTCCCTACTTCTACCAACATTGTATACCTTTTTAAAAAATAACCCACCAAGTTTAATTTGGGGTACCCCTATTCAAATGGGTATGGGGCTATCCTCTGGAGTAGAGTCAACCTACCAGAGGTCACACTTATAAAAACACCTGGCTGTTCTTCCCCCCAGAAACCATCAACTGTCAATAGCTCCTAGGCTGGGCTGGGGGCTAAGGAACCACCACCACCAAAAGGTGTTTTTGGCAAATAGATGGTTAACTCTGACTTAATCTATCTAATTATTGTAGATTGTAGAGATATTCTATATTTTATATTTTATTTGGGTCAGTTTAGGTAGATTATACCTTTTGCTAGGCAAATTCTCCAACCCATTCATTCTAAAATAAACTAGCCCTAAGTATCTTATTGTTCTCTTATTTTTAAAGTCTCTGGTGTACCTGAGATTTGACATCTTTTATCTCTAATAGTAAACCTCATCTCTTTTCACTCCTTGATCATACTTGTCAGAATTTTGAGTTATTTTCAAAGAAACAACTCTTGACTTTCTTATTCTTTATTGTGTATATTTTTCTACTTCAATTGTCTCCTCTTCACTTCCTGCCATATATCTTCTTGGTGTTTGTGTTGCCAGTCCTCATTTGTGCGTGCAGTTCATCAGCTTGTGCCCTTATTTCTTTGGCTACTTGCCACAAATATTGGTTATAATAACTTCACTAGTCTTAGTTTCTGTTGCTTAGTCTCCCCTGTGTTTTTCCCTTCCCTTTGAGTTACTCCAAAATATGTTTTACATTTTATAACACATAGAATTTTATTGTTTTGTTGTTGTTTACTTCTAACTTAATTGTGTGGTGGTCAGAGAATGTGGTCTGGCACATTCTGAATTTTCTTAAGTATGCCTTGGTGTTTAAGAGCCTGTCTTTACACGTTAGAAGGGGAGGTCTCTGGGTCACGCTTGTTGATTGCATTATCTGGTCTATGTTGTTACTATCTTGTTTTCATCCTGACTAATTCAAACACTCAACAAGTACACTAGGCAGCCACTGTGTATCCTGTTCCTCTAAGCTTTAAAACACAACCGTGAATGAAACAGACAAAAAAAGCTTGAAGGCAGAGTGATTCCAGAGAGAGGATTGACCAGGGAAACAATTAAAAAGTTACAAGCAACTACACTTTACCCCCTTTGTTGTGAGTTTGAACAGTTTAGCAAGTCTTTCAAGTGATATTTTATGTGTTTTGAGGATAATCTATGCTTATATTCATTAAAACTTAGAACTCCCGGCGATGGTGGCACACGCCTTTAATCCCAGCAATTGGGAAGCAGAGGCAGGCAGATTTCTGAGTTCGAGGCCAGCCTGGTCTACAGAGTGAGTTCCAGGATAGCCAGGGCTACACAGAGAAACCCTGTCTCAGAAAAAACAAAAAAACAAACAAACAAACAAAAAACCTTAGAACTCCTAGGGTGGATGTGGCGGCTCAGTGGCTAGGAGTACATATGGCTTTTGCAGCCAACACCCACATCAGGCTGCTCACAACTGCCTGAAACTCCAGTTCTGGGGGATCTGATACCTTATTCTACCCTCCATGGGCACTACAGTCATGTGTACAAATTCACACCTAGAAATTAGCATATGTGCATTCGCATCATTAAAATAAAAACAAGATCGTAATAAACACACTTAGAATGCCTAGTGATTTTAAGGAACGGTTTTTGCAATAGTCTTTATTTCTCACAATGGTCTTTTTTTTTTCTTAGGATTTGCTCTGTCTTATGTCAATATAGTATATCTTCCAGTTAATTCTTTCTCTGTGTGCCTTTCGCTTCCTTTTAGTAGCATATATCTGGATTTCTTTATTTTAAATATAATATAAAAATCGTTAGGGGGACCCTTAGTAAACTTAGCTCATTTATATTTTGTAATCATCACTGAGTTATTTTAATTTAATCTGAGTATCGATTTTTGTTTTCACTGTGCCTTGCTATATAGCACCCCACACATCCTGACCCCTTGCTTTACTTTTTCCAAGTTTGGTAGTTAGACGCTGTGTTTATGCTTTTTTGCATTCTTACTACTCTAACATCCTATTCATCTTAAAGTTGTGAGTCTTTTTATCCTCTTTCTAAAATAACCTGAGACATTTTGATTCCAATACCCCTCTTCTGATTTCCACATTGTTGGTGCCAGGATTTGAAGTCCACCTTGATTTCCTCACTACTTTATTCAATAGAATAGACCACAAATGTAAATGTAACGAGTGCTTAGATTTGCTGATGTAATTAACCAAGCTACTTGTTTGACTTTCTTCTTGCATTAAGCCTATGTTTTGTTTTGGTTTCCTTGTTCTTCACATGGAAGTACAACCTGAAGAAATCCTGTCTGTAGCTGCTACTTAGTTGAAATCCTCAGGTTGGTATTTATTTCCCTTAAAATGTTTTATTTTGATCTCGTTTTTTGAGTAGGGTTTTCACCGAATAGTCAACCAGAAACTGATCGTAGTTCTACCAGATAGAAATAAACAGGATTGAATCTATCCCATTGTATTGAAGATCCTTCTCCTCCTAGGCTTCACTCTGGCTCTGAAGAGGCTGGCTGTCAACCCATTGGTTGTCCCATTTTAAAGCCAATCTGTAATTTCTTACCAGTTCATGTAAAGATCTCTTTATCTCTGGTAGTCTGAAATTTAAGTAGAATTTGTCTATTTGGATATGTGTTGTTTCATGTTTCCTCTTTGGGATCTACAGTTCTTCTTAATTCTGAGAGTTCACAGTTTTCCAGAAACCTGAGATTTTACATTCTTTTGTCTCTTTTCTTCCCCTTCTTGTTTCTCTTTATAAACCCCATCTAGACACATGCTAGAGGATTTTGTCTCCCATCCCCCATGTATTGAAGCCTCCCTGGATAGGCTGCATATCCCTCTGTGTCTGGCCATAGTTCACTTTTTGGAACCACGTTCCAGTTTAATTGGCTCATCTTTGCTCAGGCCACAGTAACTTGCCAATTACCTTTCTTTAGTAGGGGACTACTGGGTTTCCATCTATCCTTTGCCTAAGGATGTGGTCTTTGGAGGGTCCTGGTTCTCACATAAGTTCCAAGGTACTGTTTCCCATCCTTGTGAGGACACTGACCACCAAGCCTTTGGATTTCTGAGATGGATGTCATCCAACGGGACCTTTTCCATTTTGTAGGGTAGGTACTAGGGAGATGTTAGGGGGTTATTTTTTTATCCTTTTTCATTTTGGAAAGAGCCTAGATTTAATAATGCCTTTAAGTTTTAGATGTCTTATAGGAAAGAGATTTTAGAGTTTGTATCCAGTTTCTTTAGTTGAAATGATGAGATTTTCATTGTCATGAGATTATAGAAACACAAAGTTATATTCCTGACTTCGACTAGGGTTAAGGGTTGTAGTGACATGGAAGGCCAGTCTGAATTGCAGGGTACACACAAACCAATAGGAAAGATGACTGGTCCCTCATTCTCTTGTTTCCTACATTTCTATTCTGTTACCTTTTTCAGAGTAACCTTTAAGCAGTTCTCCACTGTCGGACATGTATGTCTATTTTGGTGCTCTAAACGAAATAGGGGATATGATTATGTTCTGATGACATTTGTATAGAACAAGTGAATGTTAATGTTCTATAGATCTATTTCCCACTGGGAAATTAAAAAATAAAAAGCAGGAAGAAAAATGTAATCTAGTTAAAAGGCTATATAGTACATGAAACCAATGGACCACAGTGTTTCTGGTCACATTTAGCGAGAGTAAATGACAGTGTGTACTCCACTCTAGCACTTACACAGCATTGCTGGAACACAGGATGGACCCACAATCAACATTGTCAGCATCATAGCCATAGCTCATACCCTGAGTAGGTACAGAAGAAACAGAAAAAGACTGTCCCAAAGAGCAAGTAGCAATTGATGGGAAATGCCAACTAATCCCTTGCCCATCTTTTCTGGATAGGAAGAAGCTAAACTCAGAGGAAAGAGGAGCACATATGACTAGACGTAGACATTCCTCTATTGTCTCTATAGGGTTTGTGACTGGCTTGACATTCCTCCATTGTCTCTATAGGGTTTGTGACTGGCTTGACATTCCTCCATTGTCTCTAACATAGACATTCCTCCATTGTCTCTAACATAGACATTCCTCCATTGTCTCTATAGGGTTTGTGACTGGCTTGACATTCCTCCATTGTCTCTATAGGGTTTGTGACTGGCTTGGGCCTATCTTGTAGGCATCTGGTCTTTGATGCTCCAAATAAAGCAGAAGCCGTGTTATTTATTGAAGTCATCTTCATAGATACCTCTTATCGGCCACTCTTCGGTCATCTTTCCCCACTTGTAATGAAGCTGCCAAGCTTGCTTTCTTCTGAAGCAAGACCTCATAGCAATGGGCTGGATACCCTGGTTAATTTGGGTGGATAGAAACGTCTCTCAGCGCCTCTCTTGCTTTTGATTCTTTTACCCCTGTCTTCTACAACAGCAGACCCAGAGAAGGTGCAGGGTTAGGAGTCCCCTAGGAATGTCAGAAATGGCAACAGAGCAGGTCTGCTAAAATATGGCGACTTCCTAGAGTTCCCTGGGGCTTTAGGGATAAGCTTGTTTGTCCTCTTTTCTCCCTCATTAGGCAAAAGATCTAGCATCCATATCAAGATGCTCTGTGATAAGGGGACCATACCCCCAAGTGCAGTATCTCCTTGCTGCTTCTGATATTGTCGTTTAAATGTTGACCATGAGGAAATGAACTGCAACCCCATCAATGCCTTAACTAGACTTGTCCATTGAAGGAAAACAGTGAAAAGGTTTTATCTTCCCATATGAGCTCTGCAGTTCATTCTCCGGTCTTACACACTTCCATGGAATGCTTTTAGTCTCAGTTTTAAAGCTGTGTGGAGCTGACCCACCACCTTCCTGCTACAGAGTTCCTGGAAAAAAAAAAAAAAAAA
>JADRCC010456362.1:0-12061 GCA_019843855.1 Hylomyscus alleni
GGCAAGTCCTTTAATCAAAGGGGTAGCTGGTGGAAATGGGGGTGGGTTTACATTTTACCCTGCTAGAATACTGTTACTTCTGCTCCCTTTAGGTCATTTATGTACTTACTTTAAATACCTAAGTCCATACACCTTAGAGTCAAAATGGAAAAAAACATTAAGAAATAAATTATTTTTAGTATGTTGTAATGGTAAAAAAAAAATTCCATCCATCTTTTCACTTTAGGTATGCAATTTTCATTTAAACCTCAGGTCAGTGACTTTAAAAAATGCTAGCCCCTCAGTGATGCTGCAGTGCACAGGGATTCATGTGTACACATTTGAAGGCACCACACTCCTCCACAGCTGGTCCATGTGCAGGGCTGGGGGAGGAGGCCATGTCTGTCATCTCAGTTTTAGGAACTCCATAGTGAAAGAAGGAGTGGCATGTTTGGGGAAGATGACCAAATGCCTAGTCTAGGGCAACCATCAGCTGCTTTCACTCCACACTCTTCTTGGTCATCCCTCCTGCCCAGCCTTAGATCATCTTATGTTATACTTTGCCTTGCATAGACTCCAAGCAATCATTTCAGCCCTGGAGGATTTAGAGATCATTCCATGCTCAGGCATCTTGGGTGTAGTGTACTGAAATGACCCACATGAGACACTTATTGGCAACCATGTTGATTATGCCAACTAAAGGTTTTAAGCCCTTTTTAATTGACGGCCAGACCAAGAACAGGCTTGTGCCTCTGAAAAGACTCTTGGCATCCAAGCTCAGGGGTGCAAACTTTTTAAAGACAAAACTCACAAAGACCATAATTTACATCAAAGTCAGACGAGGTTCATCACTGGCAAAGAATATTGATTACTTCAGACATAGTGTGGCATTTTTTTTGTGTGTGTGTGTCTTTTAAATTTATTGTAGTTTACTTATTATTTTTGGTTAATATATCTGAACCATGGTCAAGACCATGGAAATCTCAAATGTGTGGCTGTTTCAGACTGAGTTATCTAAGCAAACATGAAATGGAGTCAAAACAAGATGATGCACCCAGACCTCACCTTGCTTAGGGAAGGTGTGTCCTGACTGGGGAAAATGTCTTCACCTGCACACCGGTGGCAGTGATGATGGGCACACCAAGGATGAGAGGTGTGGACTTGTAGCTGCCCTAACTCCTACAGGAGTACAGAAGCGTTCATTACAGACACACAGTACGCGACCAACACTTTGGCTCTTCTAAGGTTATATTTATTTGTGCGTGGTTTTAACAGCAGCTATAAATTGCAGTAAATATTAGAGGAAGCAATCGATTACAATAGAAGATGCATGTTCCTACTTTTTGTCCTACTGCACAGCCCATTTCTGGAAAACACCAAATGAATAAATACAATGCAGAATCATAAGCAGGGAGGAGGCTGAAGTCAGAACCCGGCAAGGACAAAGACTGATTGTAAGAGGAGAGGCAGAGAAAAAAACAAGGCCAATATTCCAACTTCAGTGTTCGCTTGGCCAAAGCAGGATCAAGTCAAAAGCTAGCAGCTGGGATGACCAGCCTGGGGAGGAGAGCGCAGAAGCGGAAGTAACCGGCACAATTTCCGCATGCAGACGCGGTGGGGCTGGGGCGTGGCGAGCGGGATGGCGCTGCAGCTTGGCCCGCACGAACTGCAGCACATCTTCTCTTTCCTGGAGGCCCGGGACCTGCTGTGCGCTGCGCAGGTGAACAAGGTGAGGTCCCGGGTGGGGTCGCCCCTCCGCCGCGCTCCGCCAGCCCGGGGGTGAAGGGGTATCTCCTCCAGGGATTGGCTTGGCCGATAGCCTCCAGTGGCACCGCCCTACCCTTTTCGCTGCCTTCTTGACCAGGCCCCTGCCCGGTGTTCTCTAAGCCCTGCAGTGTGCTTCCTCTCAAAGACTCAATGCAGGGGCGACTAAATCACTGTTAGTGTAAGGTACTTGTTTTTCCCTGCCAGATTCACTACTGAACTGTGACCAAAAAGACGCTAAAATCCTCCCTCTTTAATGTCTATCCCAAGGACCCAGTGCAAGCCTTGAATTTTAGTATTTCTTCATTAAGTATTCAAAAGTGTTAAAAAGGTTGATTCGTTGATTCAACAGAGCACTTAGGTTTGCTGTTTTAAACCTGTTCAGTTTTAAAACTTTTACTCACAGAAAGGGACCAATGCTATTCATTCCAATCTTGGCAACTTTGCCAAAACCATCACACTGCAAGTATGCCACTCGCTCATCTGTCCAAAGAATGATACCCTGACTCAGATAATATGCAAAAGCAAAGAGATTTTATTGAGCTGAATTTCCTGCATGCAGGGGATCTCCCTATTTGGGACCGGAGACTCCTGGTGGACTAGCAAGCTCAGCTTTTATTGTCAGGGGAATTCCAGGAAGGTGAAGGGTGTATGTGCACCTTTCTCTTTCTCTCTCTCCCTCTCCCTCCTTCCTTCCTCTCCTCTCTTCCCCTTCCCCTCCCCCTCTTCTCTCTTGGGCTGACTGATTCTACCATTCACTAGGCCCTAGAGACTTCCCAGGGGGTGGCTTGCACTTTCTAGCTACCTGTTCTTACTTCAGGTCAGATGACAAGGTGTTGTAGGATTGGCTGTCCACTGCTGTGGTTGGCTGGCCATAAGTTCCTGGATCTGGGTTTTCATTTCTGGGAAACAAAAGCTTAGACCTAATCTCCCAAATTGCCAGTTTGCAGCCTGTCATGGAGTTAGCCTAGCTCTGGCTAGCTGTCCTTTCACTTCCATCAAAGGACCCAGAGTTGACATCTGGCTGTGAAGCTGAAGGTTCTAGCCTAAGAGTGGGACTATAGATAAGGCATCATCTAGTTTTGTTTTGTTTTGTTTTCTCTTGGAGTTCTGGGGGATATGCCAGGGTCTTGAGCTCATGGTGCACTCATACCGGCTGAGGGGCCTTGCTGCCTGCCTTTGTGGGTGTTGAATGCCGCAGTAGTTTGACCGGCATCCCTAGCCACTTCTTTTTACTCTACTGTAATACTTCTTGGGGCATGCATCTTTTTCCTCTGCAGCAGTTGCCAAAATGTTGTGAGTTGGAGAATTTACCTCACATCGTAACAGTTTGGCATTCTACATTTTGTCCCTAACATACCCTGGAGAGACAATGGGAGGCCATGACTGAACAGTCTGCCTACAGCATTGATTAGTTAACATATTGGTTTCTGGATTGTGATGGCTAAAGTTATATTTTAAGTTTTAATTACTGTGAGAAGGAGATCTACAGACCAAAAAAAAAAAAAAAAAAAAAAAAGCCTCTATGTTGCAAACCCCACTTGCCCAAGGACAGATAATTTTCTGAAATGCTATTTTCACTTCTGTAAGCAAGGTTGGTTGCCTCAGCTACCCGGGATGTGCCTCATCACACATAGATGGGAAGTACATGGGGGGGGGGGGAAGCAAGTCAGGGATGTATGCTTGACCTGGTTAGATTAAGGTGGCAAGTATGTAGACTCATGGGTTTTGTCTTTATAAGCCCCTGTCTAATGTAATCCAGTGCCATACTCTGGGAATAACCTGGCCAGTGTCCATCATCCTGGCCAGTACAGCATGTCTTGGCCAGTATTTGATAAAGCTTGCTTCAAATTTGACTCAAAAATTGTAGTAGTGGCAGTCTTATTCTTGTCTGGTGGGCTTAACACAATCACAGTTTACCAATAATTTTACATGGAGGCTTGAGAGCGGTAGAAGCCACCCAGTGGGGTCCTTTTCCCATTTCTTTTCCAACCAGAACCTCCTACTCTCACTGAGGCAAATTACTCAACTATCCTTTTCATATTTATGAGCCGTTTGCATATGCAGTATGTTTCCCTACATATCAAGCCTTTGTGTGTCTGAGCTCCTGGGCCCTGACTTATCCACCCCACTGAACCTCTTAGCATTTGGGGGTGGCTTGCTTTGTCTTTTATTTATTCTTCTCCCCTATATTACATTCCAACTGCAGTTTCTCCTCTACCCACCTCCTTTCTCCCCTATATCCACTCCTCCTCAGTTTCCCTTCAGAAGAGAACAGGCCTCCCAGGGATAAGGCCAAGCTTGGCAAGGAGACCCAGTAGGAGGAAACGGATCCCCAAAGTAGGCAAAAGGTCAGAGACAGCCTCCACTCCCACTGTTAGGAGTCCCACAACCATGGTGACCATGGTGACCAAGCTACACAACCATAACATATGCAGAGGACCTGGGTCAAACACACAAAGGCTCCCTGATTGTTGGTCTGTCTCTGAGAGCCCATATGAGCCCAGCTTAGTTGACTCTGTTGGCCTATTCTTGTGGTGTCCTTAACTCCTCTGGCTCGTCCAGTCCTTCCCTCTCTTCTGAAGGACTTGTGAGCTCCACCTAATGGCTATGGGTCTCTGCATCTTCTCATCTCAGTTGCTGGGTGAAGCCTCTCTGATGACAGCTATGCTAGGCTCCAGTCTGTTCTTCTGACTTGCCCATTTGGTGGTTTTTAATTGTCTATTGTTTTGAATACTCCAGTTTGAGCTGTGTTGAATGCTGGGCTGGTTTTGTTCTTTGTTGCCTCCATGGGATTTGGCAGGCCAGGTCACTAAATGGTTATTGACTGACCGGATCTTGTCTTTCCCTTCCTTATTCTAGGTCTGGAATGAGGTTTCAATGACCAAGGAACTGTGGAGGTGAGTGAAGAAGAGCCAAGGGTGTCCTGCAAAGGAGAGGCACTCACCAGAAGTGGCTCCCAGGTGCTCTCAGCATTTTTGCCTCTATTGAGGTCCAAGAAAGGATTATATCCCTGGTTCTTACCTTGAGGAAACTCCTATGTGGTTAATAAAGTAAGACTTTGTATCAACAGGATAGCCAAACTCAACCTGCTGGATTAATTTCCTGTGGTTTTTGTCTGTATAATCAAATTACTTTAAAAAAAGATCAAAATATTCCTTCTATATCTAGGATGGTCTTCTACTTACTTTGTAGCCCAGGCTGGTCTTGAAGTAATGATCTTCCTGCCTAACCCTCCCAGTGCTAGAATGGCAAGCCAATGCCAGAGTGCCCAACTTAGATTACTTTTAAACTACACAGCAGCATAAAAATGTAAGATTGTATAAAGTGAAAAAAAATCACAGTTGAAAATAGAAATAGTTAAAACATTTAATTTTCTAAGCCCCTCTATTCCTTCTTTGGAACGTGTTACCCTTTTATTTTATACTAAGATAAAACTACGAGCAGCTGGAGGAGAGGCAGCAAATGAGTTCTCTCTGGCTGAACATAGGGCAGGCAGCCTTGAGGGTCAGGTAGGAGCTGTATTTTAGTTACCTTTAATGGAAAACAACTGTTCAAACATGAAGCGTCTTCAAAACTGGGGGGGGGCGGTTTGCTTTTATATGGGGTAACTCTGACACCCCAGAAATCTCAGTTATTTCAGGGCTACCCTAGCATAATCAGTTTTCAGCATCATAGAACTATTGATTTTCATTAGCTTTTATAACTAATATTGATTAGAAGAACAGTCTCAGTTAAGTTTGCAGCAAACTTTCATTTGAATCCATTCTTTCATCTCTTTGAAGGACTGGCTTTTAGGGAACTGTAGGCAGTATGTGGCTCAACAAAATCGTCTGAGTGGATGAACTGCCTGGTGCAAATGCCACTGTAGCCCTTGGAGTGTGCACATAAGCCATGGTAGAGTTTTCTCTGAGAAATACTATTCTTGAGAGGTTAGCAGAAAATTCCTTTCTTATCACCTAACTTCCTTACAATATCTCCATCCTTATAACTTCATTTTTCTCTTGTTTTTTTTTTTTTCCTCTTTTTTAATGTAACATCATGATTTTTCAATGTTGATTGATAGCTTTGGATCCTATCCAGGCTAAACAGAATCATTTGGCAGCCCTTTTTGTCTGGTGCTGGCTGGTCAGCATGCTATTCCTAGTAGACCAGAGATTCAAGGACCACATTTGCCTAGACATGTGAACACTGGTGTCCTGTGTGCCACACACCAGAGAGCTTACACACTGAGTCTGACTCATGGGTGTTTAATATGTATCTGAGTTAGGGTTTCTACTGCTGTGATGAAACACTATGACCAGAAAGCAAGTTCATCATTAAAGGAAACCAGGACAGGAACTCAAGCAGGGCAGAATCCTGGAGGTAGGAGCTAATGCAGAGGCCATGGGGGTGGGGGGCAGTGCTGCTTACTGGCTTGCTCACCCTGGTTTGCTTGGCCTGTCTTATAGAACCCAGGACCACCAGCTTAGGGATGGCACCACTCACCATGGGCTGGGCCCTCCCCTATTGATCACTAATTGAGAAAATGTCATATAGCTGGATCTCATGGAGGCATTTCCTCAACTGAGGCTCCTTCCTCTCTGATGACCCTACCTTGTGTCAAGTTGACACACAAGGCCAGCAAGTACAATAGATGTATAAAGTAAGTTAGGATAGAGGACAATTTGTCATGGTGGTATTCAGGCTCTTTCCCATCTACCACATTCTCCTCTTCCTGAAATGACCAATGATGGGTAGCAGCAGCGTATTCTGTTAGCTCCAGTTCTGAAAGCTGCTTTCCTCTCCAGCCAGACTTCTGCTGCTCTTGCACTCAGCTCCCATATCACCATTAGCTGCTTGTCTCTTGAACTGCAGACAGTAGTTTGAATCTGCATGAAGAAACACACACCAGTAAAGGTAAAAGAAACTATGGGAAAACAGTGTCAAGGTAGTATGAATGCTTTTTGTAACCTTTTCTCCTGTTGTATAAAAGCAGGAAGTATGACCACCTGCTCTGTCCTCTCCAGCTGGAGTCTAAGCCAACATACTACATGTTTACTTTTACTATTCTTACACGTGCTTTTCCTTTTGTAAGACAAAGTCTTTCCTCACAGACCAGGCTGGCTTAGGCACAGCATCTGTAGTATTGTCTCAGTCTCCCCAGCTCTAAGATGGCAAGTGTGTACCTTTATAGCAGCATAGAGAATCTCCTAATGGGCTTGTGACATAAGACTGTGATTTATGATACATACTAAAGGAGGTAGGACAGAAACAGATACATATGAGCAAATGTTTTACTTACTACTGAAAATTGATTGTGTACTAGTCAAAAATATACCTCTAAATGTTAAAATCCAAGTTATAATCTTTAAGCCAGCCACTAAAAAGTAACTAATAATATGAAGAAATGACCAAGAAATTGAAACAGTACATTACGGTATACTTAACACAGAAGATGACAGTAATGAAATATGGAGGAACTTAATCCAAGAGAGCATTAAAATAACAGAAAATACAGTTACACAACCTATTGCAAAGGTGAAGAGCCACAGAACTGGCAAAGAAAAATGGTCCAGTTTAATGCTGTATACATGAAATACACTTAGTTTCTTCTTTGTTTGTTTTTTTGGTTGTTGTTGTAAGATTTGGAGATCAAATGCATTGTGCATACTTGGCAAGCACTCCTCTCTGAGATGGACTTTGGATTAAAAGACATAATATGCTGAACAGAAGATATTGGAAGAAGATATACTCATGCAGTTATGAAAAAAAGCTAAATGACATCACAGAGTAGACTTTGGGATTGGAGGTGTAAAGAAGTGTCATATAATGATAAACAGGTGAATCTAAGGAGATGATCTGACCCCTGGCAATAGCAAGAGACACAGGAAGGACCAACAGAGCTGAAAGGACAAGTGGGCAGTTTGACTTGAATCCCAATCCTTTTGTGTCTATGTCCCCAAGAGTGGTAAGCACCTCCTCCCTAGGGCTGCTATGAAGGGCAGCTTGTCATATAAAAGGCACCTACCACCACTCATTTACTATCAGCATTGCCCCTGTTGGACAGAGGAGGAAGATGAGGCCTAGTTAGGGATAGTGGGTTATCCAGGGTTTCAAAGCCAGAAAGAGGTGAGGCCAGAATTCAAAGCTAGATCTGGTTTTAGAATCCCTGACTGTTGTATCCTGCCTAAGCTTGTTCATCTGTGTTTCAGACAGCTGTGTCTGAGGCGATGGGCCCCCTGCAAGGCCTTCCCAGTGGTCGTGGGCACGCAGACATGGAGGCAGTACTATTTCTGCCGGTCTGAACTAGAGTTCCGTATGAAATCTGGGCGTCCACAGGACTTCATCTGCAAAGCTATTTCTGGGCACACAGGTATGAGCTGGAGGGTATAGGAGCTATGCCCACTCCTGCTGCTTTCTGATCAAGTGTCAGGGTACTTGGCATCTCAGCTAATGCCAGTTAATGAATGCAGGTCTCCTAGATGCAATGTCATTTGTGTCACATCATGGGAGGAAAGAATAAGTTATCTCCTTTTCAGTAGGCTGAGAAATTAAATCAAGCCAAGCCTTGGTAGTTCTGCTGTTAGGAATGCTCACCCACCAGCTGAATGGTTAGAAGCTCCTCCCTGTCTCTATGTCCTCACCGAGCAAGCACTCATCGTGTTCCTGAAACTGGAGAAGAGGAGGAACACTTGTGTATCAGATCTGAGTCCATCTATGCTTGTGCTCTCTTCCAGGAATGATAGATCAGCTGGCCTACGTCTCACCCCACGAGTACCGCTTTGATGAAAGGGCAAGGTCGGTGGTTTGCACTGTGTCTTCAGACTGTACCGTGCGTGCCTGGGATCTGCAGGAGGTGAACTGCCCCCCTCCCCCGGGGGGGGGGAGGAAAGTTTGGTTTGAGTCTCTTAATGCAGGGCGGGTGGGATCTGCAAGAGCCGAACTGCCTGCTGGGGAGGGCAGGACCCCTAACTGCGCCCTTGGTTTGATTCTCTTAATGCAGGGCAGGTGCCCCATTTTGCAGATGACAATCTGAGCTGTGCCTTCAGCTGTCACCAGTAGGACATACTGCTAACCAGTGCAGCACGGGGGACTTTTGAAACCTGAGTGTAACCTATTTTGTGTGATATGCTTGACTTGCCTCTTGGGACCTAACTTTGCTATGGTGGTGGGGACTCTTGTGGCCTGTGCCTGGGATGACAGCTGCTTTGCCATTCCTCACATTCATAGCAAGCCATGTGGATCCTCCATCCTGGATCCTCCATGCTGGACACCAGGAGGTTTTACAAAAAGACAGCTTTTGGTCATCCGTGTGTGTGTGTGTGTGTGTGTGTGTGTGTGTGGTATGTATGTGCTACTGTCATTTCTCCCTTATGTAGTCAGTTGTTGAAACTGGTGCTGTGTCACACTGAGACTTGCTTCCCAGTAGCATTGTATTTGCCTGGGCTCTTTGGAGGTAACAGAAGGTGGGACCTGTGGTCCTCCACTGAAAGGTTCTAATGGAGGGGTTGACACCCTTTCCTTTTCCACCACATGTTATTTAACTTGCCTGTGCCTTCGTCATGGACTTTTACAGCTCCAAAAATGTGAAAAACTCAGTTGCTGTACTTTACAAATTGTTCAGTGTCAGGCATTTTGTTACAGTAGCTCAAATAGAATCACAGTATGTTCCCCTTGTAAATCAGCTTCTGTCATGTAGCACATGCCTTATGGTTCCTCCATGTGGTTTATGGGTTGTAGCTCAGGCTGGCTTCAAACTTGGGATTCTCCTGCTTCCATAGGGTTGACATCACAGAGATGTTTGACTCACAGCTGGCTTCTTTGTGTTTTTGTGCCTTAAAAGCTTCTAAAACAAAAATGGCAGGCTGGGTGTTTAGTGAGTGGGCAGCACTTGCTTGGTAGGGGTAAGGTTTGGGGTTCAATCCCTAGAAAGTCACTTCACCATAAATAAATAACAACAGAAGCACAAACAAACAGAAACTAGTCAATTCAAATGAACAAATACTCTCTCTCCCCTTCTGATCTTTCAAATCAACAGTGTCAATAGTTTGGCCTTTCTCTTGTTCTTCTTTCTAGCTTTTTCATACCAGGTTGGATTTTGCCATCAGCTCTGGCTGCCGGCCTGGAGCTCAGGGCAGTCTTCCCAGCCTTTCCTCCCAGTCACTGGGGTAGCAGACCTGAGACAAAATGCCTGCCTTATTTTGCTTACTTTCATAATGGTAGTTTGCACTACACAGGATTCTTTAAGCATTTGTTTTGAAGGTTTGCTGTTTGTGTGTGTGTGTGTGTGCCTGTGAGATCATGGCAGTCAGATGAGAGTGTCAGATCCCTGAGACCTGGAGTTCAGTCTAGGACCCCTGCTCATAAAATTGTATCACTTCAATTAACTTAGTCTAGAAATTCCCTCTCACATGACACAGGTTTGTTTCCTGGGTGATCCTAGAACCACACAGGTGGATCACCATCTGTGTGCTACAGAGACTGGTAGAGTAGGCCCAGGTAAACCTATGCTGATTGATAAAAGTCATATGTATCTATGAAATAAATGGACAATCCCCTCCCCCCCCCCCCCCCCGTGTCAACCTGTTATGTTAATTTTGTTGTTGTCAGGGCACGGAGATCTGGTCGAGTGCTATGCAGCCTGCTCCTCTGGTGAATTTGGTGGCCTGTCCTCAGCTGCAGCTGGTTGTCACTGTGGACACACAGGGCTTGATCATGGTGTGGAACGCAGAGACTGGGTCTGAATGGGCCTCCTTCAGGTTGCCGACCTCCTGTTCTTCAATGGAAGCCTGTGACCACCCAGAGGGCCCCTTCTTGCTGGTGAGTAACACACACACAAACACACCCATTCTCAGGAGTCCCTCAGGGCCTGCCTATCTCTTGGTGTAGGCCATGATGGTGAGCGGAGTCTGATTTCCTCTTCATAGCAGGCACTGCTTTTCTTGCTTCTCTTTGTGCACCACGTGGAATGCAGGCTCGTCTGTCCTTCAGACTTGTGTGGCATCAACTGTTCCCTGTAGCCTCTGCTGCTGTGGGTATGTGCCTGCTGTGTGAGCTCTTGTGGTTTCATAGCCATGTGTCTTTGCTTTCCTGTGTGCTGATGGGTGCTGGAGTCCTCTGTCTTCACTCTTTCATTCTTTGCAGCAGGGCTTCTGACCTTTAGGGGCGGACCTACTACCATGTGCTTTTCAGCTTGCCAGTGTCTGTCCATTTTTCTAGTTTGAACTGGCTTCCAGAGTTTGGTGGTTATTTCAGTTTTGTGAAACATTTTAAATATGCATACTTTTGACCTAATAATTGTAATTTAGGCACCCCCTGAGTGTACCCTTGTGTATATTCAGGGTCTAGGCAGGGACACTCACTGTAGCAGTAATTATAGTAACTTTTGTACTTCTGGCTGACCTTCCCAAATTAGTAAACATTTTCTTTTGACTTTTTAAATTGCAGTCAGTGCCAGAGGAAACATTATAATTGTAAAACACAGAGGCAAGCTGCTTCTGTCCTACACATGAAAGGCAGTGGAGGCTCACAAGTCAGGCTCCTGCAGGGGATGTGAACACTTACATTGCTGTGGGCTGTGCCCACCCTTCAGCAGGGGACACAGCTCTACCAGAATGTGATGTATGCCCCATTGTCACTTTCTTTCTGTTTCAGGTAGCCTGTGATGAAGGGACCCTCTACACTATGACAGTACCTCAGCTGCAAGTGGTCTCCAAAGTGTCCACATTTCCTTGTACCTCTGTGAGCCTCAGGTGCTCACCTGACACACAGTGGGTATTTGTGTCTGCACAAGGCTCAGACTTAGGCCCAAAGGTCAGTGCTCAGGAACCCAGTTTCTAGTAGTAAACCTAATGTAGTGGGAGGTGGCTAAAGAGCCTATTCCCTGAGACTACAGGATGTAGTTTCTCAGGCCATCAGAGGGCCAGGAAGGAGTATGACTCTCATGCAGGAAACCCAGCCCTGTTATCCTCTGCTCTTTCCCGTTGCTACTCTATGAGCAGCTCTCTGCTGGGAAGGGCAAAGTCAGCTTTGAGTAGTTTTGGGCTTGGGCATCAACACCTGGATGCTCCTAAAGTGCTGTCTGTGTGCTGAGGATTGGGTAAAGACAAGAGAGCAGTGAGGCGAAGGATGCAGGGCTGGGGAAGAGAGCATATGATGTGTAGGGGTGCGGGTCTGCCCTGCCTCTTCCCTACAAGTCACAAAGTATTAAACATGACCTGGTTCATAGGCACAGAGATGTTGTTATGCCCGGCCCGAGGGAACTTCAGGAGACTGCCAGAAATCGAGATACCAATGTAAACACAAACAGCTTTTATTGTCCTAGTCCAGACCCGGA
>JADRCC010457336.1:0-19818 GCA_019843855.1 Hylomyscus alleni
TTTGTCCTGTGCCTAATCTGGCTATTTCCTGTAAATGGCATTACACAAAAGTGAATCTCTTGTCTACTAAGAATACTATTTCAACACAGGTTAGTGCATTGTGCTGAATTAATATTGAATGGTGTTCTGGTGTAATGATACATCACACTTTATTTGTGGAATTTAGCATTTATCAATAATTTTGTTAGGCAAAGGCATAACAATTTTCAATGTGTTCTGTAAGATACAACAGATCTTTCTCTAGAAATAATTGCCAATAGGAAATACAAGGGAGATTGGGGAGATTTTTCTCTGGTTAAGAGGACTGACTGCTCTTCCAGAGGACCTGGGTTCAGTTCCCAGGGCCCAGATAGTAGCTCACAATGATATAATTCCAGTTTCAGGAGATCTAACAACACTTCTGGATTCCATGTGCACCAGGCATGCACATGTGAATAGACATACATGGAGGACAAATACCATACACATTAGATAGATAGATAGATAGATAGATAGATAGATAGATAGATGATAGATAGATAGATAGATAGATAGATAGATAGATAGATAGATAGATAGATGATAGACAGACAGACAAAAAGAAAAACATGGGTTTTAGGTGAGGTGGCAAATGGCTGCTATCCCAGCTTTAGGAGGCTGAAGCCAAACTACTAGAAACTTGAGACTAGCCTGGGATTCAAAGTGAGATTCTGACTCAAAGGAAATGAAGAAGAAGACAATGAAGAAGAGGAAGAAGAAGAAAAGAAAGAAGAGGAGGGACAGGCACTAGGCTTCCTATGCACAGCCTGTATGTTGGATTCCGGGACAAGAAAGTCAGGGTGGAAAGATGGAAAATGAATAAAGAGCTAGTAGGCCAAAGTTCTCAGTTCCATAGACATGTCACGATTTTACTTCTAAAACACAGATTAGAGCTGAACTGATGATAAACAAAACTGCATAAACAAAGTTGGCCTATTAGCTCATCCAGCAGTGCTACACCAGTAATTCTAACAATGATAACAATAGCAATGAGGTGGACGAGGGGCAACTGCAGGATGACTTTGTTGTGGCAGGCACTATGCTTAATGCTTTACAGGAAGAGTTTCATTCAATCCTCACAACCCTAGGAAAAACAGATTATTATTATCTATACCTCCTTGTAGGAAAACTGGGTCTGGAGAAAATTTTACTCCCCCCAAAATTAGTAAATAGTTCTTGTAACCTTGTGACACCAGTGCTTTCTATCTAATAGTGAATTGTATGTGCTGAAGCCATATTGTGGAGGGTAGAAAATAACAAGCTAAAGAAGGTATTTACTCTATAGGACCTGAAAGCACTCTGAAGATTTTTGAGCAAGGACAAAACTTCCTGTGTCAAATAAGGGAGAGAAGGGACTATGGTGATAGAAACCAGGGAGATGGTTCCAAAAATCGATGCGGCCACAAGGGCTTGAATGAAGAGTAATATGAACACAAGAAGGAAGTTATTCCTGCAAATTGTTCATGGGTAGATCCCAAACAACATAATGATTGATTGGTTATAAAGAATAAAGCAACAGATGATTTGTTTAATATTTTAAGTGAATAATGCAGTATAGTCCTGTATGCTATAATTTATATTCTAAAGTAGTAATGCAGTGTAAGTAAAGAGTCCAGCACAGAGATAGTTTGCAATATTTGTATAAACAGATGACAACAGAGCTTTTCCTGAATACTTACCATGTCCTTACCTAAATGAGTAACTCAGATTGTACAAACCTGGCAAAATGATGGTTCAATAAGCAACATAAACGAAAGGAAATAGAGAATCAGAACCTGGGTCAATCCATTCCATCTTTAACATAGTTTAAAGTCTCTGAAAAACATTTTATTACTGTTTTTTTCCAAAATAAAATTATCATCATCATCATCATTATTATTATTATTATTATTATTATTATTATTATTATCATTATTATATGATACTGGAGACTTGGAGAGAGAGCAGAGTAGGAAGAATTCAGTGGCATTCTAGATGTCCTGTCCAAGGACAGCTAGAAAGTAACTATGACAACTAGAAATAGAATCACTCAGGCAGTAAAATAGCCACAATGAAGCTTCCCCAGCTTCAGTGGGTAGGGTCAACATGGAGAAACAAATAGATGAAAACCACACTAATATTTCTCAGTTACATGAATGGTTGAGAAAATGGAACTGATCTAAATGTGCCATATGTTAAAATTCAAAATGAACCCAGTACTTCAGAGGTTGAAGCAGGAGGATTAAAAAGTTCAAAGCTAGCCTAGCCTACATATCAAGACCCTGCTTTATAAGACAAAATAATAATAAGGATGGTTGTAACTAATGCACAGGACAAGAATAAAGCACTGTTTGATATCTACGAAAGAATTAACAAGCTATAGTCATGTGTCACTTAGCAATTGGATGCATTCTAAGAGGTGACATTAGACAGTCCCTGCAGTATCTGATATCACTAAGATGGTGGTGACCACACTGCGTAGTGTGGTCCTGACTCACCACCACATAGTCACGAATACCAGCACGCAGCCAATGGCTGCAGCGCTTTCTACATTCTAAGAATTTCATTAAAACACAAATTAAGACATGCATTCATGCTGCTTTATAGATAATTATTTTTAATTTAAGCCTCATTATTAAGTTACTTCCAGTTGGTCAGAAGCCAATAAGTATTTAATAAAAGAAAGAATAAGAATAACGTCTTTCTCCAAAGTGTTTCCCTGTGGGAAATATCGGCCTTCTGCGTAGAACACATTTCAGAATGTGTGGAACACTAGCAAAAGTCTGTTTCGTTTTTCCCTGTGTGAGAAAGAAAATGCAGCTACCTTCAATACGTATGACTAAAGACATGTCAATCTTTGAACGGTTCCTAATTATCTTTGCAGAACAGAACAACAGAGCTCCTGCCTAGAGCCTCCGTTAGAGGCTCAGCTTATATTTCTCTGTAAACTGATAAATAATCCTTGAGACCTCACTGAGGTTACTGGAAGCATCCTTAGAAAAGATAAATCACCCTAATTGTTCCTTGCACCACCACTGGGGGATTCTAAGTTGCTAGACGGTTCCAAATTTCCTACAAAGAAATGTTACAAATCACAGTGTATCCAGACAATTAAATTATGCTCCTAGTTGGAGGCAGTTAGAGAATCCTTCTGCTTAGAGGAAGGAGATTCTGAAATCAGGGAAAGGAATTGTTGTAAGGCTCTTTGAGAGAGTGAGAAAAACATCATGAACCTACTTTGACTCGTGTCTCAGCCTGTTGGCTAAGAGCAAGTAATAACATCTCTACCTTTGAATGGAGTTGAGACGTTCTTTCCAAACAGCAGCTCTATATAAAGCCTCTCCACTGCTATCACGGAGTGCTCTCCTTTTCTGATATAGGGTTTCATGGAGTGCTTTCCTTTTCTGTTATAGGGTTGGCTTTGTTTTTGGTTTTGTTTTTTTCATTTTAGCTGTAAAATTTTATAATTCTAGGCTCTTAAACGTCAATGATAAACAGTTGAGGAATAGTTTCGCAGTTAAGAGTGCTTGCCACAACTGTTTAAGACCAGGTTCAGTTCCCAACACCCATGACTGGCAGTTCATAGCTTCCTGTAACTCCAACTCCAGGGAATCCAATGCTTTTTTCTGGCCTCCTTGAGTATCCACACTCATATGCACATACTAACCTAAACACACAGAGATACACATAATTTAAAGTAAATTCAAAATAATAATAAACAGCTGAATTTAAGATGTGTGAAGCTGATGGTGACTACTTCCAGTCCCAAGTAACCAACTTGTTTTGGTTCTGAAAGGTGCAGGTATTCACAGAGCTGTGGACCCAGCCCAGGACCTCACTCATCCTAGGCAAGTGCTCTACCAGAAAACTATAACATAAGCCAAGAACACTTTTTAAAATACCCAAAATGCTCTTCTTTAGGTTTGTTGTTTTTGTTTAACAATATGGGGTCTCATTAAACTTTATTTACATTTCAAATGCTATCACCTTTCCTGGTCCACCCCCAACCCCTGCGAAATCCTGATCCCATTCTCCTCTCCCTGCTTCTATAAGGGTGTTCCCCCACCCTCCCACCCACTCCCACCTCTCTGCCCTCACATTCCCCTACACTGGGACACCGAACCTTCACAGGACCAAGGGCCTCTTTTCCCATTGATGCCTGACAAGGCCATCATCTTCTGCTACATATGTGTCTGGAGCCAAGGTACCTCCATGTATACTCCTTGGTTGGTGGTTTAGTCCCTGTGAGCTCAGGGGGGTGGGGGGGAGTCTGTTTGGTTGATATTGTTGTTCTTCCTATGGAGTTGCAAACCCCTTCAGCTCCTTCAGTCCTTTCTCTAACTCCTCCAATGGGAACCCCATGCTCAATCCAATGGTTTGCTAAGAGCATCTGCCTCTTCATTTGTATAGCATTTGCAGAGCCTCTCAGGAGACAACTATGTCAACCTCCAGTCAGCAACCACTTCTTGGCATCAGCAATAGTGTCTGGGTTTGGTAGTTGCATATGGGATGGATCCCCAAGTGGGACAGTCTCTGGATGGCTTTTTCTTCAGTCTCTGTTCCACACTTTGTCTCTATATTTTTACCCCTTCTATGAAAGACCAAAGCACCAACATTTTGGTCTTCCTTCTAGAGCTTCATGTGGTCAGTGAATTGTATCTTGGGTATTACAAGCTTCTGGGCTAATATTCACTTACCAGTGAGAGCATACCATGTGTGTTCTTTTGTGATTGGGTTACCTCACTCAGGATGATATTCTCCAGACCCATCCACTTGCCCAAGAATTTCATGAAATCATTGTTTTTAATAGCTGGATAGTACTCCATTATATAAATGTACCATGTTTTCTGTATCTATTCCCCTGTTAAGGTTCTTTCCAGCCTCTGGCTATTATAAATAAGGTTGCTATGAGCATAGTGGAGTATGTGCCCTTGTTACATGTTGGAGCATCTTTTGGATATATGACCCGGTGTAGTATATCTGGGATCTCAGGTAATACTATGTCCAATTTTCTGAGGAACCACCAGTCTGATTTCCAGAGTGATTGTACCAGCTTGCAATTCCACCAATAATGGAGGAGTGTTCCTTTTTCTCCACATCCTCACCAGCAGCTGCTGTTACCTGAGTTTTTGATCTTAGCCATTCTGACGGGTGTGAAGTAGAATCTCAGGGTTGTTTTAATTTGCATTTCCCTGATGACTAAGGATGTTGAATATTTCTTTTTTTTTTTCTTTCTGAGATCCCTGGTGATCTCTTTCATCATCTCCATTGGAGTTTGAAGAGAATATGACCAGGAAAGCTCAAAGCTTCCTTCCTTAAACATGGGCAGTATTATTTACAGTTCACCTTTACACTGGAGGTGAAAATCACACTGGAATTTATCACTAAGCCAAATTTATTTTTTCCTTCTTAAATGTCTTTGCTACATAGATTCACTTTTCTGGTGACTTCTTGTTCTTAACTTCTTGGTGTATACAATGTCTTCATCCTTCTTCGAAGTTTTTGCATCTTTCTTAGCACCTCGAGTTACTCTTGGCTTAGGTTCACTGTCCAAAATGACTCTAGTTTTTCTGGATCTCAAACACCTAACATCTGAATCTCCAGAGGCTCCCTTCTCTTTCTGAGTCTTTGTCAAGATTTCTGCACCTGATTTGCTTGTTTTCTCTTCTGCTTCACAAGGTTGAGGAATCTCAGTCTGTCCTCTAGATCTCAAGCATGTTCTTTTCCCACTGACTTTGCCCCGAGATGTAGACTTCTTGACTCCATCATCTGGATTCTGCAGCTCTGTCTCCTGGGAGGCAGTTTTCATAGTCTTCTCATTTTTCTTTATCTCAACCTTCTCTGCAGATGTATCATACCTGGGTCTTGGCTGTTTCTCATTGTTTTTCTTTCGGTACCTAGAGCACTGGGGTGTTTTCTGATCTGGAGTGACAGGGTTTTCTCTTTTGGCTTCCATTTCTTCTGTTTTCATAACGGTGCTAACCTGCTCTTCCACGGATTCAAGTTTGTTTGACACAATTCTCAGGTGTTTCATCTTCACAGGCTCAGGTGATACATGCCTCTTGCTGGAAGCAGCCCTTTGATTCTTAGGTACACGCTTCTCATCTGTTGCTTCCTGCTTTGGTGTTACAGAGCGCAAAGCCCTGGTTCTCAGAATGCTTCCATCTCTTGCAGACTTCCTCTTAGGGGACAGGAAAGGGTTGCTTTTGCTTTGTAATGCTGAAGGGTCTCTGGTATCCACCAACACTTCCTTGGGGTCCTCTTTAGAGACCCTCAGCACTCTTCTGCATGTTCTCAGAGGTTTTACTGAGTCTGGCTTTTGCTGTAGAGTGCTCTTAAGGTCATGTGTTAGTTTCTCAGAGTGATCCGATATTCGGGTTATTTCTTTGGAGTCACCCAGGACTTCATGAGGTTGAACCCCATCCTTATTGGTCCTTAGCTGCCTCCTGCTGCCAGTTACTTTGTCTGCTGTATCTTGAATATTTCTTTAGGTGCTTCTCAGCCATTTGGTATTCATCAGTTGAGAATTCTTTGTTTAGCTCTGTACCCCATTTTTAATAGGGTTATTTGATTCTCTGGAGTCTAACTTCTTGAGTTCTTTGTATATATTGGATATTAGCCCTCTATCAGATATAGGGTTGGTAAAGATCTTTTCCCACTCTGTTGGTTACTGTTTTGTCCTATTGACAATATCCTTTGCCTTATAAAAGCTTTGCAATTTTATGAGGTCCCACTTGTCTATTGTTGAACTTAGAGCATTAACCATCAGTGTTCTGTTCAAGAAATTCTGCCCTGTGCCTACATGTTCAAGTCTCTTTCCCACTTTCTCTTCTATTAGTTTCAGTGTATCTGGTTTTATGTGGAGGTCCTTGATCTATTTGGTTGAGCTTTGTACAAGGAGATAAGAATGAATCAATTTGCATTCTTCTACATGTTGACTGCCATGATGAACCAGCACCATTTGTTGAAAATACTGTCTTTTTTTCCACTGAATGGACTTTGTCAAAGATCAAGTGAGCATAGGTGTGTGAGTTCATTTCTGGGTCTTCAATTCTATTCCATTGATCTACCTACCTGTCTCTGTATGAATACCATACAGTTTTTTATCATTATTGGTCTTTAATACAGCTTGAAGTCAGAGATGGTGATTTCTCAAGAAGTTCTTCTATTATTGAGAATAGTTCTTGCTATCCTGGGTTTTTGGTTATGCCAAATTAATTTGAAAATTGCTATCTAGCTCTATGAAGAACTGAGTTGTAATTTTGGTGGGGACTGCATTGAATCTGTAGATTGCTTTTGGCAAGATGGCCATTTGTACTACATTAATCCTACCAATCCATGAGCATGTGAGATCTTTCCATCTTCTGAGATTTTCTTTGACTTCTTTCTTCAGAGATTTGAAGTTCTTGTCATACAGACCTTTCACTCGCTTAGTTAGAGCCACACCAAGTTATTTTATATCATTTGTGACTATTGTGAAGGGTTCTGTTTCCCTAATTTCTTTCTCAACTTGTTCATCCTTTGAGTAGAGGATGGCTACTGATTTGAATTAATTTTATATCCAGCCACTTGGCTGAAGTTGTTTAGCAGCTGTAGGAGTTCTATGGTGGAATTTTTGAGGAATTTTAAATATACTATACTATCATCTGCAAATAGTAATATTTTGACTTCTTCCTTTCCAATTTGTATGCCTTTGACCTCCTTTTGTTATCTAATTGCCTTAGCTAGGACTCCAAGTACTATATTGAATAGGTAGGGAGAGAGTTGGCAACCTTGTCTAGTCCCTGATTTTAGTGGAATTGCTTCAAGTTTCTCTCCATTTAGTTTGATGTTGGCTACTGTTTTGCTTTTACTATGTTTAGGTATGGGCCTTGAATTCCTGATTTTTCCAAGACTTTTATCATGAAGGGGTGTTAAATTTTGTCAAATGCTTTCTCAGCATCTCATGAGATGATCATGTGTCTTTTTTCTTTGAGTTTGTTTATATAGTGGATTATATTGATGGGTTTCAGTATATTGAACCATTCCTGCATCCCTGGGATGAAGCCTACTTGATTATGATGATCATTTTGATGTATTCTTGAATTCAGTTTGCAAGAATTTTATGGAGTATTTTTGTATGGATATTCATAAGGGAAATTGGTCTGAAGTTTTCTTTCTTTGTTAGGTCTCTTTGTGGTTTAGGTATAAGAGTAATTGTGGCTTCATAAAATGAATTAGGTGGTGTTACATCTGTTTCTATTTTGTAGAATAGTTTGAGGAGTATTGGTATTAGATCTTCTTTGAAGGCCTGATAGAATTCTGCATTAAACCCATCTGGTCCTGGAGTTTCTTTTGTTGCAAGACTTTTAATAACTGCTGTTATTTCTTTAGGGGTTACAGGACTGTTTAGATGGTTTATCTGAGCCTGATTTAACTTTGGTACCTGTTATTTGTCTAGAAAATTGTCCATTTCATTCAGATTTTCCAGTTTGTTGAGTATAGGCTTTTGTAGTAGGATCTGATGATTTTTTTAAATTTCCTCAATTTCTCTTGTTATATGTCCCATTTCATTTCTGATTTTGTTAATTTGGATACTATCTCTATACCTTCTGGTTAGCTTGAGTAGCCTTTATAATATCAAATAAAATCAACTTTCAACAAAAAGTTATCAAAAGAGATAAGAAAGGACACTTCATACTTGTCAAAAAAATCTACCAAGATGAACTCTCAATTCCTTACATCTATGCTCCAAATGTAAGGGAACCCACATTCATAAAACAAACTTTACTAAAGCTAAAACCACATATTGCACCTCACACAGTAATAGTGGCAGACTTCAACACTCAACTCTAATCAGTTTACAGATCATGGAAGCAGAAACTAAACAGAGACACAGTGAAACTAACAAAAGTTATGAACCAGATAGATTTAACAGATATCTATAGAACATTTCATCCTAAAACAAAAGAGTATACCTTCTTCTCATCACCTCAATGTACCTTCTCCAAATTTGGCCATATAATTTCTCACAAAAAAAAGGCCTCAATAGATACAAGAAGATTGAAATAATCCCATTCATTTTATCAGATTACCACAGACTAAGGCTGATCTTCAATACCAGCAAAAACAACAGAAAGCTCACATGCTCATGGAAGCTGAACAATGCTCTACTCAGTGATAACTTGGTCAAAGAAGAAATAAAGAAAGCAATTAAAGACTTTTTAGAATTTAATGAAAATGAAGGCACATCATACCAAAACTTATGGGACACAATGAAAGCAGGGATAAGAGGAAAACTCATTGTTCTATGTGCCTCCAAAAAGAAACTGGAGACAGCTTACACTAGCAGACTGACAGTACACCTGAAAGTTCTAGAACAGAAAGAAGCAAATACACCCAAGAGGAGTAGATGGCTGGAAATAATCAAACTCAGAGCTGAAATCAACCAAGTTGAAACAAAAAGAACTATACAAAGAAGCAACAAAACCAGGAGTTGATTCTTTGAGAAAATTAACAAGATATAAGAACACATTTTAAATTATTAAACATTTTCTTCTTTGGTTGGATGTTTTTTGTTTGTTTTATAAGACAGGGTCTTAATACTAGGCTAGCATGGGATTTCAGTATGCAATTCAGCCAATAGCTAAAGCCAGGATCCTCCTTCATGAGCTTCCTAAATATGAAATCACAGGCATGCACGCACCTCCACACCTGGCTCAAAAATGATATTTTAAATTTATTTTTAAATGGAAAGTTTTGAATTCTTGTTTAAATCATATAAGCCAAGGTTCTCGTTCCTACAGTTGATTATCTCCAATGAGTAACTTCTCGAATAAGTACAGTGCCCTCTGGTGGTCTTTTATTTCCTTGGAATTCTGAAGTCTTTCCATCTAAGAATCCTAATGGAAGAAGGAAATGATTATATAATCATCCACTGAAGTTTGATCAAAGCTTGAATTTTAATTCTTAACCTTTCTTTTATGACACCATAATAATTTCATTTATGCTTGTACTGTTTCAATGTACAAAATGATTTAAAGTATTTTTTAATCAAATAAATCAGTATGTGTCAAAATTAGTTTCTATGGCTTTTCAAATATGTTCTGCATCACATAGTAATGCATTTGTAACAGAAAGTGGGATACCTATAGAGGCAGAAAAATAGAGAAAGGTAACACACACCAGTCACTGCCTGAATGTATGTAGGCTGGTGCTAACAATGAGATCTTACAGAGTGGGATTCTGTCTCCTACCACAGTAAAAACTTGAGTCTTCCAACCACAATGTAGACCCTGGGACATGGCTGGGAGTGGGGGTGGCTTCAACTGTCCCTGTACCATCATCCCTATGGACTGGTCAGTGTAAAGAGACCTTGTGCTTGATATTGATTTATGCCCATTTTTACTTGGAGCTGCCAACACAGGTTCATGGTAAGTAGTGATTGGCTCTGCCTTTTCACAACAGCAGCTGAACCTCTTGACATTGGTGTTGTAGGATATTTGCAGCTCACTGTCCTTGTTCCCGTGAGTTTGTTTCCCTGCACACACAAGATCAGCAGCACATAAACAGATGGCTCTGAGATTAGCTGGGCTTGTGAGTGATTACCAAGTAAATTGCTGGCATGGGGGAAGTAACAAGCCTGTTAATACTAAGAGTAGGAAGTCTAATCATAGGCCGTGGTGTACTATAATATCATTATAGGGGAAGAGACTGAGGGGAAGAGAGGAGGAGGAAAAAATGGAATACAGGTTAACAAACCAACAGCATAGAAAAGACTGATGAGAGACACAGGATGAAAAGGAGTCTTTAATAATATACTGAGGTCTGTAATAAAATAGTGGTTGTAGAATAAACACAAGAGAAGATACATTTTGAAGAATCTCCAGACATTAATAAGGATCAATATACCAATAACCACTTTTCAAAATCATGTATTTACCAAACACTACTCTAAGTCCTAAAAAGTCTTTCTTCTTTTCTGTTTTTATTTTTATTGGTTGGTTTTAATTAATATATAGTCTCAGTGTGTAAATCAGATTAGCCTCAAATTCACAATCCCCCCCCCACTCCTACTTGGATTACAGGCTAGACTGCTACACCCATACCACAGATTCTAAATGAGGTTCTGAAATGCCCACCCACCCTCAAAAGAGTCAAGTGCTAAAGTTTGGACTAGCTTATAGTCCAATCAGAAAGTGGTACAGTCTTACAGAAGGAAGGGATGTCATTGTGGGCATGCCTTTGGAGGGAAGTCCCAGGTCCCTTCTCTCTATTGCTTTCCAGGTGTTGTGATTTGACCAACTCTATTCCATCACAATCTCTCCACCAACCTTAATGTTCAGCCTCCTCTCAGGCTGCCACACCGAGCAACCTTAACCAAAACCATGAGTCAAATAACCCTTTCCTATTTCTAACTTCCTAACTTGATTTACTCAGTAACTATCAGGACAGAGAGACTGATGATGTGATAAGCACTGCCCATCACTTTCACTGACAATCATTCTCAATCTTTCTTCTTCATTGGTATTAGAAAACCAAATTCTCACCCCTCAGTCATCCTGAAGTAGGGTTATACTGCACACACACAGTTGCCATCTGCCAGGAAGGAATCAGCTGAGCTCATGCCATCTCCCCTCCCTTGCTGCACAGAAAAAAGAAGCCATACTTAGAAGTCCTCTGAGGACACAGCATGAATATAAAAGCATACTAAGGATGTCCAAGCAGGAAAATAAAAGTGTGTCCTTGATTAGTGGTTGAACAGATGGACTAATGTAGCCACCACCTCACTATGCTTATTACAAGAGATAAACAGACTCTGTTCTTGGAAGCTTGTTGAAAACGGCTCTTCTCCAGAAGCAACTAAATCCAACTGCAAGGTTTATACAGAAAAGGATTTTATTAGCAGACTGTTAAATAGCCTGCAGAGTCTTCAAGATTATTAATTAAGGTTTCACCTCCTTTTACTCCTCCCAGTTCCTCTCCACTTCCCCTCCCATCCAGATCCACTCCATCTCTGTCTCTCAATAGAAAACAATCAGGCCTCTAAGGAACAATAAAAAATATAATACAATATAATATAGTAAGATAAAACAAAAGCTAACACATTGGAGTTGTACAAAACAAGCAAATAGAAAGAAAAGAGCCCAAAATCAGGCATAAGAAACAAACGCACATGTTTGCACACTCAGGAATCACGGAACCACACTGAACTGGAAGCCATATGAGTGAGTGCGGATCCATGCGTGTTCTGTGCATCCTGATTCAGTCTCCATGCGTGAGCATGAGCACTGCTCTTGGTGATTTAAAGGGCCTTGTTTTCTTGGAGTCCTCCATACCCTCTGGTTCGTTCACTCTTTATGCCTCCTGTTTCTCAGGAAAAGGATTTTATGAAGACTTCTTTTCCAGGGCATTAAGTCTGTGTGTTTGTTCCCATCTGTTGCAGGAGAAAGCTTCTCTAATGAGGGCTAAGCAAAGTATTGGTCTATACGTGTATCAGAATGTCAATAAGAGTCATTTTTATTGCTACACTTTTTACTATTACTATTTCAAGAACAGTAGTTTTGGGGTCTACCCTATGTCCCTGGGCTATCTAGTCTCAGGCTTTTGGTCACCCAAGCAGTATTTAGCATGGATTTCATTTTGTGGAGTCAGCCTTAGGTCAAATCAGATATTGACTGGTCACTTCTACAAGCTTTGTACCACCATTACCCTAGAATGGCTTTCAGGCAGGATAATATTGTTCAAGGATTTATAGCTAGGTTGGTGTTTACATTTCTCTTTCAATAGAATGCAAATATCTTTCTGTACCAAAGATGCTAGAATGTAGTGATGAAAGCTCTATGTACACACCAGCTTGACTTATTCATGCTCAATAAGTTGTGTTGCATTGTCTCCAGCAATAGATGAGGACTTGCCATGAGTCTGTGAAGAGCAGCCTATATAGTCTTAGTAATAGCCTGGCTTGTTTGGGGATATCATGCGATTTCTTTGGACAACAACCCAATTAGATGTAACCCAATTCTGGAATGGAAACTTCATTCAATGACAAGAAATACCCAGTTGATATTCTGTCTTTCCCATTATTTGGCTATTTAAGTTAGATCATCTTTATATATGTATATGTTCTGGAAACTTCTACTGTACTAGGTTTCCATACTAACCACCTCAAATAGCTTCGTATTCCATCTCTAATCCCTCTCTCCCTCTTCCATCCTCTTCCCCAGTTGATCCTCCAATCCCAGCAGCCCCATCTGTGATTATTCTATTCACTTTTCCTAAAGAGATCCTTCTGTACCTCCTAGTCCATTGCTCTATATTCAACCTCTATGGTTCTAGATCATTGACTTAACTGCTAATATCAACATATAAGCAAATACTGTATTTCTCTTTCTGGGTCTGATATAACTCACTTATTTTCTTTCTTGTTTCATCCATTTATCTGCAAATTCCAAGGTTTCATTTTTTTCATGGCTGAGTAATACTTTGTTGAATTACTCACGTTATTGTACATAAAGAAACTCTAGATACATTAAGGTATACATAAAGATGCTCTAGGTACATGAAGATTCCTCTAGGTTGTTTCCAATTTCTGGCTGTTATGAGTAGAGTATTAATGAACATTATGAGCAAGTGTCTCTGTAGATGAATTATCCTTTGGGTAAATACCCAAGAGTACAATCTTGGTGAATCAATTTTCTTCTTCCTGCAGAACTGCCACACTGATTTCCATAGTGGCTGTGCAAGCTTGCACTCTCACCAACCATGTATGAGCCTTCCCCTTACTCCACATTCTTGCCAGCATGAGCTGTCACTTCCTTTATTGATCTTAGCCATTGTGATGGATATAAGATGAAATTTTAGTGTAGTTTTGATTTACATTTCCCTGTTGACTAAGGATATTGAACATTTCTTTAATAGTTTCTCAGTCATTCGAGTTTCCTATTTTGAGAATTCTATTTCCATCAATACCCGTTTTTAATTGTGTAATTTATTTTCTAAATATCTAGTTTCTTAAGTTCTTTATATGCTTCGAATGTTAGCCCTCTATCTGATATGCAGTTGGTAAAAATTTCTTCCCTTCATTAGGCTGCCACTTTGTCCAAATGACAGTGTCCTTTACCATGGAGATGCTTCTCAGTTTCCTGAGTTTCCATTTATTAATTGTTGATGTTAGTGTTAGTGCCTGTGCTAATAGTGTTCTGTTCAAAAACTCTTTAAATAAGTTCAAAGCTGTTTCCCATTTTCTCTTCTATCAGGTTCAGTGTACCTGGTTTTATGTTAAGGTCTTTGAACCATTTGGAGTTGAGTTTTGTACCAGGTGGTTAGTATGGATCTATTTGGATTTTTCTACATGCAGCTGTCCAGTTTGACCAGCACCACTTGTTTAAGATGCTTTCTTTTGCCTGGCAGTGGTAGCACATGCCTTTAATCCTTGCACTTGGGAGGCAGAGGCAGGGGTATTTCTGAGTTCGAGGACAGCCTGGTCTACAGAGTGAGTTCCAGAACAACCAGGGCTAAGATGCTTTCTTTTGTCCATTGTGTATGTCTGGCTTCTTTATCAAAAACCAGGTTCCATAGCTGTGTTCAGTTCCATTGGCTGAAGTGTTTGTTTCTGTACCAACACCATGCTGGTTTTGTAACTACAGCTCTGTAGTACAACATGAAATCAGGAATGGTGATACCTCAATCTATTTTTTTATTCATCACTGTTTTAGCAATCCTGGGATTTCTTGTTTCTGTATGAAACCAAAGATGGTCCATTCAAGATCTGTGAATAATTGTGTTGGAATTTTGATGGGAATTGCATTGAATCTGCAATTTGTTTCTGGTAGGATGAGTTCTTTTACTATATTAATCCTGCCAATCAATCCAGGAGCATGGGAGGTTTTTTTCATCTTCTGATGTCTTCTTTGATTTCATCTTCAACGGCTTGAAGTTTTTATTATACAAGTCTTTCAGTTCTTTGGTTTGAGTTACCCTGAGATATTTTATATTATTTGAAGCTATTGTAAAAGATGTTGTTTCCCTGATTTCTTTCTCGGATTGACATTTGCATAAAAGTCTTCTGATTTTTGTGAGTTAATTTTGTTTCTAGCTACTTTGCTGAAAATGTTTATCATCAGCTGTAGGAGTTTCCTGGTGGAATTTTTAGGATCACTTATACTATCTTATCATCTGCAAATAAAAATACTTTGATTTCTTCTTTTCCTGTTTGTATACCCTTGATCTCTTTTAGTTGTTTTATTGCTCTAGCTAACTAAGACATCAAATACAATATTGAATAGGTACAAAGAGAGTGTACAACCTTGCCTTGTTTCTTATTTAGTGGAATTGTTTTGAATTTCTCTCCATTTAAATTGATGTTGGTTATAACCTTGCTGTAAACTACCTGTAATATTTATAGGTATGTCCCATTTATCTCTCTCAAAGACTTTTGTCACAAAGAGGTATTGATTTTTGTCAAAGGCCTGGTATTTTTCTATCCAGAAACTGTTTCTCCTACAGAGCCTGCTACTGATGTTTCTCCTGAGTACTTTCACCCATACCCACATCAGGACTCTAACCCCATCTCTATCTACTAATGTAGCACAGGTACTGAAGATCAGGGCTATGTCAAAATATCAGATTAGGTCTAGTGCCTTTCCCATTGTGAAAGGCACAGTCTTCTGTCTAGGTCCTCCTTCCTTTATGGATATCTTAAAACAAAAGTTTTCTTGTTTTAAACTTTAAAGCATATTAAATTGCTAGATCTTGCTTTCTGCTACTACCTAGACTCTGAACCCAACTCTGAAACTCAAGCCTATGGTTGACCTTCTCAGTCTCCCTCAATCCTAGTCTTACCTTTTCTTTTTTTAAATCCAATTTTTGTCCCCTCTATCTACCATCAACTGCTCAATCAAACTGGTCAATCTTGATAACATGTTCAATCAAGCTAATGCCATATCAATCTTGACATCATTCATATTCTATCAAACTTGATATCATGCTCAATTAAACAGGTCAACCTTGATGTCAATTGCTCATCAAATTGGTCAATGTTAATGTCATGGTCTACCATAAGGCTTCTTTTTGTGACTGTAATCATGGCCACATGCTGTCCATGCTAAGAAGAGATGACCCAGGAGTCTTTACTTTGGGGCATTTTATTTGACATCTACTCTGGCCCCTTGTTATCAATCCTAAAACATCTTCAGCCTAAATTTTCAAATTCCAAGCATGTTCCAAGATTTCTTTGAATTTTCCTCCTATATAATAAATAGAGAACTAGAAGGAAATTTTCACATAAGAAGGGTGCAACTTCATCAAAGTCACATTGGTATTCTCCTACAGTCTGTGCACTGGTGCATGAGAACTCAAGGCCTTCACTCACTGTTTGCACAGGATAAATTAGTGCAATGGTTTTGAAATGTCTAAAACACATTTTGTTTTCCACCTTTATAGTTCACTAAAATATATAACACTATCCCCAGTTCTTAAAACCATTTCATGGCAGTCATTATAGCAATTGCTTTTACCTCTGGCCTAACAATGACCAGGACAAAGAAACAGAAGTCCCCCTAAACACAGTGATCCCCCCCCCACTTAGATGTAGAACATATCATAGTTACATCAAAGACTCCAGACCCACATAAAATTTTTACACAGTCAGAAAGGTCATCATGTGTGGTGGCACGTGTCAGTAGCCTCACCGCATGGAAGAAAGGAAGGAAGGAAGGCAGGAAGATGAAGAGTCTGAGGGAAGCCTTGGTGCAGAGCAAGACTATGAATACAAAATAAAATGAAATCAAGATCATGTTCTTATGTACCAAATGTCCTCAGTTTCTTTTTACAAAAATCCTTGAGACAATCTTAGAATTCATGCCTAGATCTAATGCATATAATCTGAAATGACTAAGACTAGCCATGTCATGTAAACATGTCACAAAATTGAAACTTTTCATAAATAAAACTTTTCTTGACAGGAGAGGAATAGACTCTCCTGGGAAGAAGAATCATTAGTGCCTCCTGGCTGCTCAGTTTTCAGAACTGTTCCTACTTTCCAGCTTCTCACATCTTCACAGAGGAAAAAAAAATGTGCTGACTGGTCTCATCATCATGTGCTGAGATTTCTCTTCTTGAAGGGAAGGTTAAGACTTCCCCCAGGTTAAACTAGGCAGTCTGAAGCTGTTGATTTGCAGCTGTGTGTCTACTGAAATATGAAATGGAAATCTGGACACTTTAGGCCACAGTGTCTGTTTCCTACACAAAGGTTATTGTGACTAGATTGGCAGTTCTTAGACTACATACTAAGGCAGATTTCCAAACTTCTCAGCAGATTTAGAATTAAAACATGGTTTGACTGTGCCCAGACCAGCCTTAGCAATGAAGCACTGAAACAAATAAAATTGGAAAGTTACCTAAAGTAAACTACCTATCTGGGAAATAGTTTCATTTCCCTTGCTTCTAAGTACATAAAAAAAAAATCTATATTGAAGAAGGGGAAAGGCAGAGATTTTGTGACTTACAATACTATGGTTTCATTAAGATTCTGAAACCATTTGTTCAACTGAAACAAAGATCAATACAAATTTCTAGCTCATTATAGTATGTGTGGATACATTTATGCATTAATTAACCGTGCTCTGCTCTTGACTGTGGGTGTGATACAGTTGTCGGCATCAAGTTCTTACACCTCTTGAACTTTCCACAATTATGGTTCTAACCTGGAATTGTAAATCAACCTTTTCTCTTGAGTTTCTTCTTTATAGAGTATTTTATCACAACAGGAAAGAAAACTAAGACAGAAATTGGAACAAGGAGCAGAGTTGCTGTTGTGATAAATTACCATGTGGCTTTTAAGCCTTTGTAACTGTTTTATAAGAGGAGTGAAAAAGTTTGGAACTTCGGGCTAAAATAGTCACTGAATGAATGCTATAAGTAGAGCTTAAGTGGAAGCTTAGAAGACAGAAATTCAGACAGTAGAACCCTAGGTCATATTTCAGAAGGTAAATGAGGATTCTATCAGTAAGTTATATACTGTCCATTTGTGTGACATTTTAATTAAGATTATGGCCTTATTCTCACTGTATCCCAAAAAGCTAAATGAAGCTGGGATTTAAAAGGATGGACTAGTTTGTTTTATAGAGGAAATTTCAACACAAAAGAGTGTTCAGACTGTCACTAAGAAAGCATCTGTGGTTCTTAAAGACATAAACACCATTAGAGAGAAATCTCCTGCTCTGTGCTGGTTCAATAGAGAAGTGTTTCCTTGGGGCCAAGACACCGAAGCTAGTCCTAAGGCGTGATCCAAGAAGCTTGACTACATCTCAAAATGGCAGCAGGACCTAGCAAAATCACCCATCTCATGCTGGTTTTGAAGGCATGAATAGTGTAAGATTGAAGTAATCATGGATAGTACCGGAGGACAGGCATTATTTGGTAAGGGAGAAGTTCCTACAAAGAGGTCCTACAGAAAGCCATGCTGTGAATTTGTGAAGGTAAAGCCTTCACAATTAGAGTTGCACTGCAGACTCCAAAATACTAAAAAGATCAGGACAGTGGGTATCTACTCAGGTGGGATACAGGTATAGAGGAAGCCAGTGGATTTATGGTTACTATTACTATAATGAAACATAATAGCCAGAAGTAATTTGGGGAGTAAAGGATTTATTTTACTCACAATTCCATAAATCAGTTCATCATCAAAACCCATGAGGGCAGGAACTCACAAAGGGCAGGAGCCTGGAGACAAGGGCTGAGACAGAGGTCATAGAGGGATACTGCTTAGTGGCTTGCTTCTCATTCCTTGCTCAGCCTACTTTCGTATGAAACTCATGACACCAGCCCAAGGATGGCATACCCACAATGATCTGGGCCCTACCACATAAGCTTCTAATTAATAAAGTGCCCTATAAGCTTGTCTACAGATCAATCTTAGGGAGGCATTTTCTCAAATGTGGTTCACTCCTCTCAGACTGCTAGCTTTTTCAAGATGACATAAAACTAGCTACCACGCCAGCCTAAGAAGCTATGTGTGTGGCAAGCTGGTGGAGGAGTAGGGATACCCAAGCTTTGTGGAGTCCAGCTGATTACTTTTCAAGCCCCATATTCCAGATATGGATCTACCAGATACAATGTTTTCTCTGCTCAGTTGGGTATTTAAGCTTTTACTTTTAGTAAAATATTATACTTTGCTATGTTCTGATTCGTTGCCTTTGAAACAGGAATGATTATGATTTGTGTTTCTGTATGTTGGAAGTATAAAGCTTGTTTTTTAGTTTATAAGAGCTCACAGTTAAAAGGCTTTATATATTTAAAGTATAATACTATTTAAAGACTATGGTGACTTTTAAACATGGACAGTGTTTTACATTTTGAGATAAACATGAGTCAAGGAGAAGATAGCTATGCATTAAAAGTGGAATGTTTACATGTCAAGTTGACAAGGGTTGTGATTGTTGGTTTTAATTATGAATTTGACACAATCTGGACTCACCTGGTAAGGTGGTTTGAGTGCTAATAGCCTCCATAGTCTCACATATTTAAATGCCTGATCTCTACTTGTAGAGCTGATTGGAAAAAAGTGGGAAGTGTGGCCTCTTTGTACCTTTGGGAGTGGGTTTTGAAATTTCAAAAGCCCACACTAGGCCCAGGCTCTACCTCTCTGTCTGCCTGTCTGTCTCTGTCTCACTCTCTCACTCTTTCATTGTCCCTCTCTTTCTCCTTCTGATCATTATATAAAGCTCTCAAGTACAGCTCCATCTCTAAGCCTGCCTACTTCCCACTATGATGGCCATGGACTAACTGCTAAAACTATAAGTAAGCCCCAATTAAGTGAATCCTTTTGGTTGTTGTTTTGTG
>JADRCC010457393.1:0-11768 GCA_019843855.1 Hylomyscus alleni
TTTTCACGTGTACCTCTCTTTGATGCGAACATCTTAGGGATACGTATTTTGCCTGTGTATGAAATACTATCCACCCCTAACATACACTTTTTCTAACATTTTGCTGGCTAACATCTACAAAAGGCAGGACAGCAAGGCAAGAACACGGATCTAAGAGCCAGGAAGGACCAGTGGCAAAAATTAGATCATGGATATGATGTGGCTATATCAACGGAGTGTACTATAAAACGTGAAAAGGATGTCAGTGGATGGGCAATTAATGAGGTTCCATTGTACATTATAAAGAAGCAGTAGGTGCTGTTTGTGTAGCTGGAAGCTTATGACTTTTGTTGGGATGCTCAATGCCACCAAGGACCAGCCCACCAACACAGTGCCTAACATAGTGTTTTACAGCTTTTCTGATCTTTTCTAACATCGGCCCACAAGTAGTTTAGTATCAATTTATTTAAAAACTTCCATAGAAGTCAATGAACTATAGACATCAGTTTAGAAGTCCTGGTGTGTGAGCTCTCACCCATCTGTAACTAAATACCATGGATCCGGAGGCTTCGTTAAGATTCTTTCATTTAAGCTCTGGAGGTTAGAAGTCCAGACTAAGATGTGGAAGGGTTGGTTTCTGGTGATTAGTCTCTGGTTTGAATGGCTGCCCTTCTTCATGGCTGACCTCGGGAATCTGGTAAGTGGTGTCCCAGTGTCTCTTCCTATAGGTTCAGGTCAGTCTCTTATGACCTCCTTTATCCTGAACATTCCTTTCTGCTTCCTCAAGGGCCCAATGTCTCTCCAAACACCATTGCAAGAATGAGAGTTTCCACTTATAAAGTTTGGGCTACGCAGACATTTGGTCCATTACTAGCAGGGTTCACCCTAACTTAATAATTGGGTTAATCGATTTAATATTTTAGATTTGTTAGCTTCTCATCTATAAAAATGAGGTAACTCTTACCCAGGAGATTAAAACACAACACTTAGAACAATGTATCACACTTGTGAGGCTTTACTTTAAAGCCTTAATTTGGGGGGCATTTTTCATTTAGTTAAACAAGGTAATCAAAGTATTTTATTCTTTTTTTTAAAAAAAATAACAGAGTTTTAGGCTTATGCTCTTATGCTCATAAAATAATTACTCAGGCAGGCAGTGGTGGTGCGCGCCTCCAATTCCAGCACTTGGGAAGCAGAGGCAGGTGGATCTCTGTGAGAGTTCCAGGATAGCCAGGGCTATCCAGAAAAATCCTGTCTCAAAAACCAAAAGAGAAAAAGATAATTATTTTATCTATCAAGTCCTTTATTAATCCACTCTTTTACTATTAAGTTTATAAAGCACACAAAGGCTTGCTTATACTTCAGAAAATGTCCCTTACTTAGCTGCACTACTACACATTAAAGACGGAAGCAGTGTGCATTATTACAGGAAAGACTATCCTCTATTCAGGGTACCCTGGCTAAAACGTGTTCCGTCACCAAACTCACACTTTTAAATATTTCAATTGGTATTATTTGCATTCATAAACTTACACTTCCAATGCAAAACATTTGCAAATGTAAAGATGAATGAAGCCACACCATGTTTTATGGCATTTACTTCGAAAATCTGATTAAGACAGATGTCTTTGGCTCATAATTCTTCAATGTCAGGTTGTCATAGTTCCCATCAGCAAGATGTTTTAAAGGCTTTCGATTAATATTGCATGCCAGAACTGAAATTACATCCTTTGTCGTTTAGTTCTTAATGGTGCAAGTGATATCTATCAAGGAGTGTTTTATGAAGCGTGTGTGAGCTTTATTGCGGGGCTGTTTTCACAAATCTTGTTCAAGTTTCTTTCTTTTTTTTTTTATAGCCTTCAGAAAGATGGCTTGGGGTTTAACAATAACTCTACCCTTTGTCGAAATCATGAGATTTAAAATAAAGTGAAACTGGCATTGTATCAATAGAAAATTTCTACTTGAGTCTGTCCTGTTCCCATTTGCACATGATATTTGTACAGCTAACCATGAATATCTGCTTTAATCTAGCTATTTAGAAAACTCCTACAATCACATGCCCACAAAGCCTCTCTCATGAAACCTACCCACTATTTGCCAACTATGGAAAGTATGTTACGTCTGAATCCAATATCTATTAATTCTGGATAATGACTGGGCTTGTGCTGCCAAAGTATATGTTTTGATTTTTAAAATATAATTTAGGAAGAAGCTGGCATTATCAATAATTCCAGTAATTATGAAACTCAAACACCTCATTTTCAAGTATCTGGGATGCAGATTCTCTGTACCACAATCATACTATTACTATGCAATCATGCAATTAGTATACAATCATTAATTAATAGTTATGTGGAAAAGGGAGACAATTCTATTTGGCTTTTTTCCCCTCTATTTTGAATATAAACCAATTTGTTTAGGTTGGTGTTTTCCCCCTAATGTGCCTTACTTGTCTGGTTTTCGTTCCTTTTAACTGTAATACTAATACCAGGGGACACAACGTGACTACCGTGGTCTTCTTTTTCAGTTAGAGAAAAAAAAAAAAAAAAGAATCCCACAATCCTTTAACTCGTTAATAAAATACACATTTTAAAGCTTTGGTGGCTAAGTCTAGTCTGAAATGTGTCGTGCTGTATCAGTTTGCAATTTATCAAACTTAAATCTAGTCAAGATAAAACAGCTGATCAAAAACGATTATAAAGGGGGAATGACAGGGGTCTTATTCTGGGATGTCTCCCGTGGCCCTTTTCTCCCTAGCTGATGCAAGCAAGGGAAACCTGACTACATCTATCCCCAGTTAGCCACGGTCTTCGGGGATGTTGCAGAAATGTGGTTTTGCCAACTTTGTGTCTAGTAGAAAGGAGAATGAAAATATTAACATTGAGATTGACATTCTCATCCAGCCTTGCCCTGCGCATTCATCTTGTTTGGATATCTGCGCATTTAAAATTAGAGGCTACTTATCTGGTTCTAGACATCATGGAACGATGCACAGAGAAAAGGCTCTGCAGATTGTATTCCCCAAGGAACTCCGGGCCATTCTCATTCCTTCTTTAGGGGAGAGCCATCTCTCCCTCAATGTTTACATGAATCCTTCCGGCTGTATGTGGTTCACTGGAGGAATGGCGATAGTTCACTTTAAAAACATTCTCTCCATTAGCTAGAATCGATTGTTTTAAAGCATCCCAACACGTCCACATCCAGCACATAACAATTCCTTTAACCCCTGATACTCTAAAGTACTGTGTGTCTAAAAGACAATCATCCTGACTAATAAATGAAGGAACAAATATATTTTTCCTCATTTTTGTCTCCGTGTTTGATGTTTCCTTATGATAAACAAATCAATTGCTCAGTAACTACAAAAAGGGAATAAGTAAAATTCCAGGCTCAAAGTAGCTGTATATACCTTTAGGGAAGAAATTCCATAGAGGAAACAACGCTCAGGCTGAGCGTGTAATGAACCCAGCATAGATTTTCACAATTAATCTCACCACCACCACAAAGTGTTGTAATTTATTTCTGCTTTAGGGAGATGAAGGCCTCTGGCAATGGCCCCACAGAGTACAGGTCCGTAGCTTTCTAGAACTGTCCATGTTATCACTTCTGTTTTCGAGCACATGACTGACAAAACGAAGGAGACACGAGTTCTTGAGTTTTCGATGGGATCACAGAAACTGAATTTTAATTTGAAGAACAGTGCTAACTAGCTGTGAGCTCAGAGTAGTCTTCACAAACCACGATCGAGGACACAAACTCCCTTCCAGTACAGGGAAGCCAAAGGACACGCTTCAAGAGGAGAATGATGACCAAACAGTGGTTTGGGAACTCTTCTCTAATTTTATAAAGAGAATATTTTTACTATGTGAGTAATGTCTCACGTCGCCTTAAAAATTTTCTGAAGGTGATATATCTTTTCTCTGAAGAAACAAAACATAATTACAAAAAAAAAACAAACAAACAAAACCTCTAAAAATACTGATTAATAAGAGATGACTCCTCCAGGCAGTGATGGTGCATGCCTTTAATCTCAGCACTTGGGAGGCAGTGGCAGGCAGGTCTCTATCAGTTTGAGGCCAGCCTAGTCTACAGAGTAAGTTCTAGGACAGCTAGGGCTACACAGAAAAACCCTGCCTCAAAAAAAAAAAAAGCAACACACAAATAAAAAATAAATAAATAAATATGTAAATAAAAATAACAATAAAAAACAGGATGCTCCTGGGTATCCTTCTTGTCCTTACAGTCTCGGTGGGTTATTTTGGAAAATCAGAATAACTGGAATGTTAGCACACGCTATTAGAGGTTATGCTTACGGAATCAAGCAGTTCTGTGCTACAAGATCCCATCTTTAGTCAAGCCCACTATTTACTAGCAAGTATTCAAGACAACATTACTAAACATTATTGTATGTGGTTTTGTTTTTTTTTTTTTCCATTTACAGACAATTGTTAACTCTTTAAATCCCCAAATGCTGCCCTGTCTCTATTTTGGTAAGGGGATCAAAGTAGTCAAGCAATTTCATGTCTTATATTCAAAATGGTACTGTTCCTTTCACGGAACAGTACCATCTCCTTTTTCCTTTTTCTGTTAAGCTAAGGCAGGTAATTTAAATGTGTTAACCTTTTGCACATTGTAAAAAAATAGAGAATTAGTACTGATTAAAAGGATAATTTATATTAACATGTTTAGCCATGTGCTTCTGAATGTCAAAGCAATTAGAGGAAGCACACCTTAAATATACAATTTGACTTTAAAATATTCACCGAAATGAAGTGACAGACAAATGCAATTAAATGCTTACTCCTGCAAGAGAGAAGGTATTATAAAAGAGAATACTAATTAACTTTCAAACAAAGAATTTTGTAACACCCGTTCCACACAACACATTCTTACACATATAAGAAATGGGAAGTGACTTCAGATGCATTCTTTACTTTCAGAATGTATGTACCACACGTGATTAGCAACCCAAGCTGATTCATCAGATTTAGCAGTAAATATTGCCCCCAGCACTGAGCTACATCAGACAAGCTCCTCAAAGGGCTAGGACGCCTGTCATGCCTTCATTCACGCTTGTTGCTCACAAAGATTAGCATCATGAAAACACTTTCTGATTTCAAAGTCTGAAATAGGAAGATTTACAACTCGCAAGAGCCTAATGGAGCTGTCACATAGAGAAGTTACACCCCCAGTGAAATGGCCACGTCGTCATCTAGTTTCTATCTTAAGGGAGGAAAACAAAATCTTTGTGAAGAACCCGGAAATGTGGTTGGTAAAAAGAGATTCCCACTGGGAGCTTGGAAGGGGTCTCTCTTCAGAGATCAGCGGAGGTCAAAGATAACGGAAGGCACAGCCAGGAGCTGGTGGGGTTCACACACACCTTTCTTTCAGAACTTCAGCCCCCATCTATTTCAGAGTATTGAAGAATAGAACAAAAGATGAGAGCCAAGCTTCCAAAATAGCACCACAGCACATTATTAATAGTGTCAAAGAGAGAAAAGACAGCTATCAAAGGAGAACTTTTGTCTCCTTTAATTAAACTCCCTGGGCTAAGGGGTGGATTCGAACTTTTTTAGATAAAATAAAATAAAATAAAGCCTGATTAAGATTTCATTTCTGTCCAAGGCACCCTGAAGCACAGTTATGTCCCACTTACGGCAGAGGCAGCAGCCCCCACAACAAACCTGGACATCATGGCCTCAAAATAACCAAGATGCAGCTGATCTCCTCGCAGGTAAATTAGTTTCCAATGAATCTCCCTCCCTCTGGTAGTGAGCACCCATCCATTAAATCTGAAATGAGAACTAACCCAAAATTATAATGGTTTGAATGTTTCAATTAATTTCACTTTTCTCATACCAGAGGCACCATAGTAACCTTGCTTTCAGATAAGCCAGTGTGACTTTCAAAGTTCTGTGCAAAGGATGACTTCTCAAAATTAATCTAGCTATCCACACTAGAGGGGAAAACAGAAACTCTCAACCCACAGACACAACTTTTAAAAAAAATTCCAACACAGCCAATGCAATGTTATTATTCTAACTGTAAACATGTCTTAAAGGAAAACTATTTTTTTGTCTTCTAGATGTAAATTATCAATCTGTCCCAAACAAAATTCACCATTTTCCCATACACTCTGTCCAACACGTCCTTTCTTTCTCAGTTATATCACATTTCCCCAGAAATCACCATATTGTGACACAAAGCTTGGTGGCAGTTTTGACTTACTCTCTATGATCCTTTATATTTAATCGTGTCTGATGCTTAGTTTATTCAAAGTGTTCTCCAGCCACCTCTCTTCTGTATTGTCATGGCATAACCTGTCTATACCCGATTGTCTCTCCCTTTCCTGTTCATTCACCAAATAAAATGACAGTCCCCGTCTGCTGAGCAGGTCTGAGCCATGTGAGAAAAGGCGGACCGCATCTGCTGACTCCATCCACTCCATTCTGTGGATTATCAACCAATACGTCCCTTTTCTAACTGTATTCTCTCTTGTCTCAACAATGGTTTGCTTCTGCCAACCCATTGTGTAAATTTTATTCATGAGACAATGTTACAGTGCTGTGGGATGTAAAAGGCGGCAGGCTGATTAAGCTAGCAGAGCCGATCTTTGGACGTAGGACATAGACCTTACATGCTCAAAGCCGCTACAACACAAATCTACATTTGTAGAAACTACAGAAAAATATTAAAGGAGAGATAACCAGGCAAGGTTATCTTGTATTTGGAATTAGTTTAGAGAGAAGCAAAGGGTCATTATTCACATTGTTAGATTATTACATTGGTGACCATAAAAGAGGTGGTGTGGCTCAATACTGACTCCACTATAGAAGGCAGCAGTCAGTGCGCGGGCTTCTGGGTAGAGAGAAATGAGTGCGGGTGATGACTCAGATTCCAAGAGGAAGAATGCTCTCTTGAGTTGAGGTTCCTCAAAAAGATTTACTTGCAGCGGAGAAGTCAGAGGGAAATGAACCTGAGCGCTCTTCCGGGGTATACAGGTCACGTGTCAGCAGCGATTTGGCTGTAAACAGCCAGCCTTGCTTTTGAGCATCGGAGCCAAAAAACCTCACCGGGCAATGGTTTGTTCACAAATATTTACCAGCACTGTCCACAGCACGGGGGACGTATTAATTAAAAAACAAACACATACATAGGCTGAGCAGTGGTGGCCTACACCTTTAATCCCAGCGCTTGGGAGGCAGAGGCAGGTAGATTTCTGAGTTCGAGGCCAGCCTGGTCTACAGAGTGAGTTCCAGGACAGCCAGGGCTACATAGAGAAACCCTGTCTCAAAATACCAAAAAACAAAAAAACAAAAACAAAAGAACAAAACAAAACAAACCCCAAACAAACATATACATAAAAAAATGTGCCTTTGTTAGGCTTACACTGTAGCATGCAAGCAAAGGGGAGGGGGAATAAGCATAATAAATAACAACCTAATATTGAATAAGGCACGTGATGCTGATAACATACAAAGCAGAGCTGCTTCTGGGGTTTAGAACTGCTGGGAGAAAGAGCTATTGGAAGTTGGTCATGGAAACAGGATGAATTGGGAAGCTGATAGTGGAACAAAGAGGTGGAAAGAAAATAAACAAATTGGGACATGCTGATAATAGTTTAGAAATGTTTATCTGGTCTAATATCAATGGGAGCAATGTAATAGAACTGCGAGGGAAGGATCACAAAAATTAATGAAACTGGATAAAATAAGTTCTAATATTTATGTGTTTGATAGTCATAGCTATCAATGTTAATACGTTCCATAAATTTATGCATTTCTCCTGGGTTAAATGAATTTACAGTACTTTAAGTGAGTAGATCCATTGGCTTGTTGATGATCCCAAGGGAGTTTCTGAATTAAATTGGTGCTTAGCACACAAAATAAAGGGCAGGAAAGCAAAACCTACAGGAGTCAAGGAAGGGATGGCCAGGGTACATTCAGAATTATCTCCCACCTTTTAAAAATCACAAAATCTCATCCCTTTTTATCCCTATTTGTCACTACCCTATCACCCTGGAAATCTACATAGGACCATGGCATTTCTGTTCAGTTACTGGAAGCTCCAGGCCCCCATGACTCCACTTTCACCCTGAAACCTTTGTATTGTCTCTTGTCTTCCATAGCCTAGCACATCTTTTGCTGTAACATACCAAGGCACTGACTGAAGACTTACTCCATGTGCCATTCTGTGGGCAATTCTTTTCGCTTGATTCCATACTCAAGATGCTGTCCATATGGGCCGTTCACATTAGAGACAGATGAAGAAGCAGAAGGAGAGAGAAGGATAGGAGGAGGAGGAGATTCCTGGCTGATAGGGAAATGAACTCCACTTCTTGCAACTGTGCCCATGGTGTATGGCAGGATGGAGGGAAAACAAGTTAATATCCCAAACTCTCCTGAACGGATACCTGAACCTCACACAGTCTGAACAGAAACCTGAATGGTCTCCGATTTAAAGATGGATTTCGCTGAACACAATTCTGATTCTACCACAACCAGACAATGAGAATAATGGACTGAAGTTTAAAACTTGTCCAGAACGGGTTCAATCTATGACAGAATGAGGAAGCGTGGACAGAGGCTATTTGGACTTAGTCATTTACTCTTTTAACTCACGCCTATTCATGTTCAGGAGTGAGACTCAGAAATCCCACTTCTTTTTTTATACAATGCCTCCATTAAGGAGGATTTCTTCTAAGTCACTCAAAATTAACTTATTTTGATTTCCTAGGAAGTATTGAAGTATGGTATCAAAGTAGTACTTCCTAGAACATTTAGAAGAAGTGAACATGTTTCTCTTTATATTCAAGCAAGAAAATTAGAAGCTGGAAGATAAAAGGCAGTGTAAATATACAATGAGATTTTATTCTTTCTCTTAGAGCTTCTAGCACATAGAACGTTTGAGCTCGTGTATTTTTAGGACCGGGGGCTGCAAACTAGTGTGGCTGCTGCCTGTCCGGGAGGCTGCTGCCTGTCCGGGTGGCTGCACTTCCAAAGCAACAGAGAGGCATTCCTTCCCTCACCAGTTGACTATTTTGTGCTACAACAGAGTCTCACTCCTTGCTACCCTGACTCCCTTAAATACTTGAAATAGTTACTATTTAGCCCTTTGAGAAAAAGTTTGCCAATGATTGCTTTTCCAAATGAAAACTTTATTGAATGGTAGAGTCACATGTTTTAGGAAATGCAGTTTTAGGAAATAATAGATTTCTGTTCTCCTTAGCCAGTTCTCCTCACTGTTCGTTATCATCTAGCAAACCACCATGAAAGTACCTACAGAGTCCACTGAGCTTAATCAAAGTGCCAGTACACATGCACGCAAGGGAAGGAATATATTTATGTTCGCCAGTTTTAAACAAAAATATATTAATTGTTCTTGCTATAACAGGGTTTTTTCCTCATCCTTTATACAGCAAATCTGGTAATAAAGTATTTGAAGGTCATGTTAGTCTCAAGCGTAGCAAAAGTTAGGGACAGAGATGTAATGAGGGTAAAGCCATGCAGATTTATGAATGCATTGCAAAAAGCATTACATCTATCTGTCTGCCTGCCTGCCTGTCTATCTATCCATTCATCCATCCATCTAATCTATCTATTCATTCATCCATCCATCTAATCCACCCATCCAATCTATCCATCCAACTCTCCCTCTCCCACTCTCTACCTACCTATCTCTATCTATCTATCTATCTATCTATCTATCTATCTATCTATCTATCTATCTATCATGACACACAAACACATATATGTGCACACACACATGACTTTTATGGCTATGAGGAGAAAAAAAATCTGTGAGTTAAACAAACCAACTCGAGATGCATGTAAAAGGTCTTCTTGGAATATATATTTTTGAGGATCTTGCCTTCTAACTAGCCAATGCTGTTGTGAGTAGATATGAAAGGAAGTGGAGTGGTGGTGGTGGGGAGAGAGTAACAGGCAACAGAAACGTAATCAATTCTAAGTTTACTGAGAGGCGATCTGCCTCTATCATTTGAAATCACACCAGAAAGGCAAAATAATATATATTTTGTGGGTTTTCACTTGAACATAGAACACATAGTAGCTCTCAATGGTTCAATGGGACATCTCAACATTTTAAATAATTCTTTGCATGGTGCTCTGGAGAAATCATTGGCTTAAAGGTGCTTCCTTCATTTCCAAAGCAAGGAGCTAAAAAAAAAAGAAGTTTCAAAGCTACAGTTTAGTAGAGATGGTAATAAATACATGCATGAAGCAATGCATAGCAAATGGCCACAGTCTGTAAGCAAGCCTTTCCTATGAGCATCCCTTCTGGACGGTAGTAAGGAATAAATTAATGAATAAATAAATAATAAATAATAAAGCCATGGTAAATTGCAATTCCAATAGGAGTAGGAGGCTCCGTATGAGGAGGATGAATAATAAAAACAGTCAGTTCAGAAGATTGAAAGACAGACCTATAAAGGACACAAATCCCTACCTTCCCATAACTAAATTGAATTTCGAGGCTCATTTTAGTGAGAAATTATGGGGCTCTGGATAAACTGCAAGAAAGCATTTCAAACTACAAGGTATCATATTTAGCAGCTAAGTCTTTTCTTTTTCTTAATCGAAATACTACTTCTCTGCATTGGAAATAAAAAGAGAAACATTTTGAGTTAAATTCCCTTTGAGAAAGACTTATTTTGGTTTTCCACATTTCATTGTGGTTAATCTATTTATTTTCATTCTTGAATAAAACTGACTTTCTGTCTAAAAAAAATAAGCAGTAATAAACAATAACAAATGTGGAAAGAATTTCTGTGGAAGTGTAATCATTTCAATAATGTGAGATGCAAATCCCAATCGTCCTCTCTAATAAATAAAGCACTGGAGAATGCAGGATAACTTGAAGTGAACTATAAATAAGCCTTTTTAATATTAAATTATACAAAATTCATTTGATACAGAGCTTAAGGACTCCCCTGCTTCCCAGTGATTCCTAGCATAGTACCCATCTTTAAATCCTTGAGAAAAATTATTTAAAAGTTTTCTTATGTACTGCTCTGAAGTCAGATAATCTGATATTCTTACAATGTAGGAAACCAAACTACAACCCAGTATGTCTGAGTTTTCAGCATGTGTTTTCTCTTATTATAGGCTCACTCCCTTAAAACAGCTGCGATGGTCTCACATAGACTCGCATCCGTGTGCTAGTGTGACGACTGCCAGAAAACTGTGACTGAAGAATTTGACTTTTTTATCAAAAGCTTGCTTAAGGTTTACATTTAGGAATGAATGAGAAATTGTGAAAAAGAGTTTAAAGCAATTTAGTTTAAAGATGGCTGGAGAAATGGCTCAGTGAGTAAAGCACTTGCCATGCCTGTATGAGGACACGAGTTCAGATCCCAGAGGTTATGTAAAAGCTGGATACAGTAGTGCACACACCTGTAAGAGCTGGACACAATAGTGTACACACTTGTAGTGCACACACCTCTAAGAGCTGGACACAGTAGTGCACACACCTCTAAGAGTTGGACACAGTAGTGCACACACTGGTAATCTTAGCATTCTTAAGGAAAGATGGCGCGTGGATTGGGGGATGCACAGAAGCCAGCTGGTCTACTGTAGACAAGATGATGAGGCCATTCTTAAAGACAGAAGGCAAGGGTGGATGATCAACATTGTCCTCCGACAACCCCACCCCCACCCTGCAACATACCCCTGCATTCACACCCATTATTTACACATGTGTACGAAGATTAACATGAAATTTATTTCAGAAAAGTACACTTAATAAATATATATCAGGATATCAAAATG
>JADRCC010457484.1:0-20236 GCA_019843855.1 Hylomyscus alleni
GCTGAGCTTTTTTACAGGATGTGATCATTTGCCTGAAAACATTAATTAGATTGAAATAAATGTCATCTTTGGAAATCATTTGCCCAATGCTATAAATTTGGTACTTTCTCTCTTAGATCTCCACCTCTTCCTGTAAATTGACATAATTATTTTGAAGAATCTAATATTGAAATTTAAGTGGAAAATACTAAAAAGCATCCTGCTACTACTTTATTGTTTGTTAGCTTTAATTGCCCTTGCTCTTATTATTATTGGCACCAAAACATTATGAATAGGACATGAAAAAATAAAGTCCATTAAGGCAAAGGTATTTCATGATTATCAACCAGACACTCTTTCCTGGGCCATGCACTATAGCTGCATATTTCTCCAGCTGTGGCCACATCTGGGCACAGATGTATTAGCTTTCTCCCCTTTTTGCTTCACTGTTCTCACAACTGATTCATAGTAATTCATCATTCCCTACAGGATGATGATGGTTTAAAGTGCCCTGCTTTCCTTCCCTCATGGTCTTTACTTTAGAAAGATCTGAAGGAAACAGTGAGAACCTAACTTCAGAATCTCCTTCTTGAGTTTTGAGAGTTTCAGGTAGAGTGACAAGCTCTACAGAACATACACTTTTATTTTATATAAAGGAGTACCAAATGACTAGTATATTATGCAATAATATGCGTATGATAGTTATTGCATTAATGATAAAACATCAGACCAGGAATGGACTTATTTTGAGTTAACCCTCTGTTTCTCTAGGAGAATTGAAAATAAAAAAAAAAAATAAGCAGAGGGATATAATCCATGGGAAAAGTCTACTGAATTTTTATACATTATCAGTTTTATTCATGAACTTCTTTGTTTTATTTTGTTTTTTTTTTTCTCAGAATAAGAACTGTGGAGTTGGACACAGGAAGTTTATTTTATCACTCTTAATGCAAAGATTACTAATGTGATTTACATATCTCTCTAAGAGCCGGAAGCTTCCTGCTGTGGCTTTTCCCACCAATGTGCTACAAATTAACCACCAGGCTACATTAAAATAAATGAAAAACAAAAGTTAATTCTTTTCAATATAAGAGAATATTCTGCCTATGAGACTATATAATACCCTCAAAATTATTCCCAGAAACAAGGAAATAGAATTTTTTGTGCAAATTACATTAATATTTTAGACTCATACAAAAGAGTACTATCATTTTCAAGAAAATATAGTCAAACCAATGCTCATCACCAGAAATGAAATCATTGACTGTGAGGCTGTGAACTAAACCAAATTTGCAAGAGAAAACACTGCATAACAGCAACACTTCTAAAACCACTAAGACCTTAATTATGTAACAGTAGTTATAGAAGCTATGAAGCTTCTTCCATAATATGAAATCCCTATTTATACCACCAGTTCCTGCTAAGCATCCAGTTAGATGATTTAACCTATATTACCTAAATCAAGACAAGGAAACATAGCTTCTAGAAATTGTGATATTACTCATTATACACCAGAAAAATAAAGATATTTTTAATGTCTCTTTTTTCCTTTTGATGTGGATCAATTTTACCCTGTACATTTATATTTAAATAAATTAAATTGCATGTCAAATGAAGGTAGCATATTACTTTGCTCACTAAAACCCATATGAAAGGGCTTTTTTAGATTTCATTAATGCTTCTCTTCATAAAATAAATATATTGTGCCTGAAATGATTTCTCAATGAAGGTAACTATGAAGTCACCAAAGCAAAAACATTCTTATAACTTGTTTTAAATAACTCATCCCAGTTATTTAAATAATTAATGAACTTAATTCAGACTGGCTGTATCTTAAATTTTGTACAAGTTTAGAATAACAGTATTTTCATTAATATATATCCAATTTTAGATACCACCTATAAAAACTAAAGAATGAAATAATAAAATGAAATGTGTTTTGTGGTAAAACTGCTAATTGAGGTCAAAGTCTACCATTGACAAGAGAGCCTTCTGGGCAATGGTACATGATGAAAGATTTCCATATATATATATATGGTAAATGCTCTTATACATATATATACATGTATATATATGGTGACATGGTAGCTACAGGTAAAGGTGGGAGGTAAGCCCAGTGGATTCTGGGAATATGGCAGCTGTTGCCTTGGCAACAAGTCTGTGAGGGCCACCTATGTGACATCATGGGCTTCGGAGACCCTGATGTCAACAACTTCCTTAAGAGTTTCCCCTTCTCTGACCTTGTCTAGTTTAAAAATAAATGCTCATAGATGTTCCTACTTTGAGTCTCACAAAACTTCAGTCACCTTAAGTAAAGTTAATCTTCCTACTGATGAGCAGTCCCAGTATGGTCATTCACTGTACATACAATCCTTCAGCACATATAATTCTCAGGAAGCATTAGATATTAAAGACTGAAATAGTTGTTATAACATTTTAACTGCTGGACATGATCATATATTTATTGCTAACTGATATGTAGATTTAACAGTTCTTATGGATTAAAGTTAACCAAGCAAAACCAAAGCATTTTTATAATTTCCTTAGTGTCCTATAATACAAATGTTCATTACACACTAAACTACATCACTTAAAATGTATTACATGAACTTTTATGTATTTAGACAAAATTCATTTAAGAAGCCACTAAATCAGTTCAATATCTCCACTGTGTTTAAAATAACTGTGTTCACAATATCAACCAACCAGACCACCCCCAAGAGCTCCCAGGAAGTAAACCACCAATCAAAGAGTGCACATGGAGTGAACCATGCCTCCGGCTACATATGTAGCAGAAGGTGGTCTTGTTGTTCATCAAAGCAAAAAGAAGCCCCTGGTCCTATGATTCTCCAGTGTAGGAGAATGTGAGAGTGGGAAGGCAGGAGTGGGTTGATAGATAAGGGGATGTCTTCATAGAAGGAGGGGTGAGGGGAACCTGGAAAGGGAATAACATTTAAAATGTAAATAAAGAAAATATCCAAGAAAGAAAAAAAGAAATAAATAACTATGGTTCAAGTGAATATAATGGAACTTTCCTGGGGGCCAACACATAAAAGGCTGAGAAGAAATGTGAGTTTCTGTGCCATATATGATACCTTTATTTCATAAAACATTAAATATATAAAACTATACAAGAGGCACAAGAAACAGTTATGAATTCCATACTCTTATTACTTCATAAGATTATATATCTATATTATATAGGCATTATATATTATATAGATAAATTATCTGTATTATATAGATAGATCCATATATAGTAAATAAGAATATAGATAATATATAAATAACAGACCTATATTATATGTAGAAGCTACATAACATAGTTACATATAAATATGTATGAATCTGTATACATAATACAGATAATATATAAGATATATAATATACATATCTAGATAATATAGATATATAATAAAGATTTATTTAGATAGGTATATAATATATAATTATGTAGAATTCTGTATCTCCATAATATACATATAATAAATGATATAAAATATTAAGATAAAGTTAAATATGGAAACATTTTATTGTCCCAAAATATACTTGGAAGAATGATGCAGCAAAATGTAACGGAGTTTCATAGTGAAAAGAGAAACACACAAAAAAGTTCTGCAGTGTGCTATGAGTAATTGATCAGAATAAAACATTAGTTATCATAAAGCTGCTGAACGATTTTCAAGAGAACAATATTAAATTACTGGAGACATGCTTAGCTTCATTTTATGTCTATAATGATATTAAAAAAAAAAACCATTAGAAACTGTGCCTGAAGATGTGTGCATGTGTTAATTCATAAGCTCATCCTAAAATCTATAGAGTCAATGCACTGACCTCATTGAAATCAATTAGAAAAAAAAACTTTGAAGAACTGTAATTACCCTTTCAATAATATTATTAGAAAGATCTGCTTATTGAAATAGAGTGCTACTAGAATCCAAATAAATTAACAAATGGAAAACAGTAGATATGAAGCCAATTTATATATGATCTTACTTATTCCAAATGAAGAACAAACTCATTAGATATAAAGACAGGGCTCTTAATAAATAGTTGTGGGTCCATTGGATAGTCAGTTGGGAAAAAGAAAAGACTGATCATTTACTTCATGATATCTATAAATTAAGTTAACTTTCACTATAAACATATCTTGGAAGTAAAATGGTACTTTTTTTTCTGTAGAAAATATCTTTCTTTATAAATGTGATACAAGTTTACTAAGTAGGAAATAGAACACATTGTTTGTTTGTTTGAGGCAGGGTTTCTCTGAATAGCAGACAAATCCTGTTTGTCTGTCCTGAAACTCACTTTGTATTTCAGGATAGTCTGAAACTCACAGAGATCTGCCTGCCTCTGCCTCCTCAGTGCTAAGACTCATGGTGTGTGTCACCATGACAGGCACTGAAATAGCATTTTTATTTTAAAAAGCTATTGTTTTCAGTTTTGAAATTAAATATAGTTGATTTTGATCATCATAATAGACCACTATCAGAATCAGTAATTAAGCACAGAATATTACCGGTGCTATATCTGATCTCAAATAAAAGCTGTACATAGAGAAGTCAGTGACAAATCGATAATATAGAATTAAAATTTATATTGTAAATGTTCAAACATGTTAAATACAGTTTAAACCTATGTAAAGATGTTCAATATCATTACTTACCTGAAAAAATAATGTTAACTAAAGTCTCAGTATAATATCTACAGATAACTGTATCCATGACTAAACGTGAAAGCATACATTTTGGAAGATGTGGAACTGAATCGTGTCAGCAATCTAAAACTGGGAAGGTTGAGTGGATTCTGAAACTGCAGTAAATTCTCCTATTTGAGAATGACGGGGATTTCATCTACTCCAGACTAAGTTCCAGTCCTGAAACATGTGACAATGACACTTTACATGAGGATTTTGACAACTAGTCAGGGAGCCCTGATCACAGAGCTCTTTATGCAATAAGGTATATAGACGTGCCGACATTGAGGGTTTAGCCAATAAGCTTCCCTTCCTGGAGATTCCTTCCAGCAAAAGGTATTTAATCTTTGGTCCATGCTGTAAGTTGAATGCATCCATTTTCCTCCTCCCCCTGACCACAACCTGTTGCCAACCTTTGTGCTTCCCAGAGGTGTCTAGGAGTTTGGGAATTAGAAAACGCCAACTTGGGCCCCAGTCTTTCTTATCTCACACCTAGTCTAGGTCCCCCATCTTAAGCTACATTTGTAGCCTTGTGAGTGCCTCAGGCTTCTTTGAAAGAGTGGTGTTCACACATCCCAGTGACAAAGCAAAACACAGACAAACAATACATGATTATGGATTACCTGTGTTAATTCCAGAAATAGAAGTGAATATATTAAACACATGCTAGGATCGATCATAAGTAGATAGCCAGATGGAAGAATTATGCAGATATAGATATTTCAGAAATATCCTAAAAATAGACTTAGTATCTATATCAAAGACAGTTAATACAAGATAACCACACAAGTTGTGGAATTTCAAATGTTCCGTGAAATGGCCATCTACAGCTTGGACCTGCAAAAAAGCTGTTATAGTTGTAAAGCCTGAGAAGCCAAGAGCTGATTGTAAAGATTCTGGTGCTCCTTGGAGTGGCCAAAGTCTAAAAGAACTGAAGGCAGATTATTTAATTTCACATAAACACTTAAGCCTTTTCTTCTTTCTACTCAGAAATGATATCCAACCATTCTAGGAAGAAGTTTCTAATTTACTTATCTAACCAATCTAAATGTTAACTTTTATATGAATCCTTACGTAAAAGCACACTGAACAAAAATCAGTATTTACCAGAATTGTCACAGGATCTCTAATCTAATAGCCTAAATCAATGGTATAGATATCCAGTAGCAGAAAAATAGATATGTAAATCATGATGCTGGTTGATATAGCAGTATGATAAAAAAGCAAGCGAAAAATAACAAATGCATTCAATGCATAATTATTCTCATTGGTCTTATGGTTATGTTGAATGAAAATTCACCATTTCAAAATCACAGATAGCACATATGCCATTCAAAGAAAAAGTTAAAGCTTATGCTTAATTTATGCTTGGGAGCAGAAAATAGAAGAGTGGTGACTGTGGGAAATTCAGACAGGGAGAAGGATGCATTGAGTGCTATGTTGGAAGTTGTTCTTCTCTCGTAACAATTTGTGTCTTTGTCAGCTAAATATGTGCATTCCTCTCAATGTCCAATTTTTCATATCGTTTAAAAATCTAGACTACCCTTACTCTGCCACAAGGTATGCTTAATGACACTTTGCTTCAAAACAGTACAGAGTTAAGGTAACAATTTATGTTCAAACTATTATAAATGATCTCTAAAGGACTGATATATAACATAACACAAAGGAGTTCACTATCTATGTTTATGCTTGTCCCTATGCCCCAAGGACTAGGAGAGGACACAGCATTTCCATCTGCAGTGTGCTCACATAAGAACAAGAGAAGTAAGCTACAAACCTGCAAAAAAAAGCAGGTAAATTGTAGTGTTTTAAATGGACTTATGGTTTTGATCTGGCTTGATGCATGGCTATCCTTGGTTATATCCAACTCATAGGTTGGGCATCCACTCAATAAGAGAAAAAGGTGTCTCAAGTTATTCTGATTCCTGAAATAAAACTCAAGGGTGATTGGTGAAATGAGATAATTCATAGGCCATGATAATAATGTTATTGCCAGCCAGTTAACTTCAGACTGTAATGAATCTTTGTTAAGAATAATGCTGAAAGATTGTTCTTGAAAAACTAAAATGTTTCCATTACCTGTTGCAATTCATCTAGAATGATTAGCTTCAGTTATAGAACATTTATTAATATAATAATATGGCTTATTTTAATGAGTAATTGAAAAATACAGCAATTACTCATGCAAGCGGTGACATTTTCATTGTAGTTACTTAGTAATAAATTGATGAGAATGAGTCAATCAATGAATAAATTGTTTAGCGATATTTCTGTGTTTTCAACATAGCTCTTTATCTCATGAATTCAACCATTTAAGGTCCTAGTAAGGCATGTACAAAATATGCAAGGATAAAAATATTAAGGTTTTTAACTTGAATCTGCTTTTCATTTATTTCAAAGGTGCTGGAATTCTTTCAGAGTCTGAAGTATCAGGAGTACGAATTCACTCAGAGAAGAATGAGAAGGAAGAAGTGGGCAGGGATTCTGTGAGGGAAGGTACTGAGAACGGGGCAGAATTTTGGATATAAACAAACAAACAAACAAATATACACATAATAAGAAAGAAATAACTTATGCTGACTTGATCATCATTATCATTTATTATTATTATCATTAGCACATTTAATAAGTAATTCATCCCAAATAAGGAAATAAATTAGAACAATTAAGTCTTCCTTAGGGGCTCACTGTCAACAGTTTTAACATCCACACACACATGACTCCATAGATGGAGTCCAGGTCAATCATTCACCCAGCATAAGAAGTATCTCCTTCTCACTTCAAAAGTTATGACGATCCCAAGGATTTTATTATACCCAAGGATTTTATTATATCCAAGGATCTTATTTTGTTCCCTAATGGAGCTTTCCTTCTCCCTCCTGCTGAAAACTTTTCTTGATTTTGAAATGAGAATTTGTGCCCACAGAGAAGTCCATGAAGTAATAGCAAACGCCAAGTATAAAAGTGGATTTCTGGAAGTGACTGTCCACACAAGAGGCCAGTGAAGTTTCTCTCATAAATCCTTTTTACTGGGCATTTAATATCCATGAAAATGGAAATTACAAAGGAATCAAAAGCATACCTGCAGCACTTTCTCAGGAATAAATGTAGCTATATCAACAGGTGGCATTGGCATATCAACTAAAGACTTCATATTGGAATACTGTGATTATATTGCAAACATTTCTGTTCAATTATCATAAATTATTAGTGTAGATGCTAAGACTAAGCCACACTCAATCTATTTGCTCACTATTTCTAATTGTCCAAGAACTTTAAATGATGATATTTTTAATAAATTTTATTAAAATCTAGCTTTTGTCTTCTAGAACTTCAGCATTATATTCATCTTTACAATCTGACCTCCATTATCTTCTATTCTGAGAATATTATTTTGTAATCATTGAAGATTAGCCATACTTTTTGTGATAATGAAGTAAAATCATGCTCACAATGATGGATATAATAATGGTATTAGTAAGAGAAGGGAAGTCAAGTTGAACTTGTTGTGATAGACTAAGAGACTGTTCTCTCCCAATGGATATGTGATGTTTAAACTCTGAAGTAATTGTATTTAAATCTGGAGACTTTAGAGAACTAGGCTTATACAGGATTATGTGCCAGGACTCATATAATAGAGTCAATATCTTGGAGACAGATAATTCCCTATCTAACTTCATTGTTTAAAGATATGTTATAGTTAGAAAGTTGTACCTGTGAAGAAGTATAATCAAATCTGTCTGCAACCTTGAAATTGGACTTTCCAGATTCCAGAACTATAGGAAATAAATAATTGTTATTGAAGCCATGTTATCTATGATATATTATTGTGGCAGCTCAAGCAAAGACCTGTACTAAAGATTTATAATGTTTCAGAAAGACAGAAGCTAATCATCTAATAGTATTCACTCTTTAATGATTTAATTTATTCAACAATAACAGGCTGCTATTATATCCTGATTATAGCTGAAGAAACTGAAATAAAGACTAAGTAATTTGCACAATTTTCCTCAACTTGTAAGTGAAAGAATGTCTGTCTGCATTCAGTATATAATAACTTAATAGCAGCAACATATTACTATTCAATAGGTTTGTGGTTTTGGCTCTATAGTTAGATTTGAAAACTATTAGAGGTAAAGGATCTTCAAATATCTCAGTGCTACAGCATAAATTAAAGATAGAAAATGATAGCTAGTAATGTTGAAAATAACTATGGATTATAAAATACAAAATCAAGGGTCTTATGAAGCAATTAACATAAGTGCCATGTTTGCACATTTACAAGTGGTGTTGAAAGTAGGTTTGCATTATTCATCGTTTTGGTCACTGACCACACAACATATATGAGATATGATGTAGATTTTTAAGAATCTAGTAATGATACAGAAGGTCTGAATATGTAATTACACATCCTGTGTGCTAACAAGGTAGAAGAGTACAAGCAAAGGCAAAGGATACTTAATAATTATCTAGAAAGTCAGAAGTTTGTGATATATGTGATATATAAACTGACCTTGGAAAATAAGAAATCGCTTTGGAAGATGAAGAGTTTCTTAATTTTATAACTGAAATTGTCAGCTGATAGATAATTAAAAATATATTTTGCTGAATCTTTACAGTTTTGTACTTCCTTACCAAATACAAATGGTGGAGATATGGATATCACTAACCAAGAAGCTAAACATTTATAAATATTTATATGTACTCCATCTCACAGTGCCTGTACTTAAAAAATAGAGTTTCAAAATATTTAAATAATAATTAAACTCTGTTATTCAGAGATGGATGATAGTAAAACAACATGTAATACAATTGTCATTATTTTAATAATTCTATAAATACATTATTTCTAAAATTAATATTAATAAGAAAGTTGCTACTCATAATTTACTGCTTATCACTGCAAAATTATTGAAGGAAATGCAGGCTTAAATCTAAGAACTTATCAAGGATATCATCCACAATGATCAATGAGGTTTCATTCCAGAAATGCAGGAATAGTTCAAAATATGAAAATCTATATAATCCACTATATAAACAAACTGAAAAAATAATCATCTCAGCAGATGCTTTAAAAACGTTTGACAATTTCAATATTGTCTCATGATAAAAGTCATGGAAACATCAGGGATACAAGGCCATACCTAACATAAAAATGGCAATACAGAGAAATGAAAACTTGTACAACCACTCTGGAAATCAATTTGACATTTTCTTAGGAAATTGAGAATTGCCCTATTTCCAAACCCAAATATACTACTACTGGTCATATAACCAAAAGATGTTCCATCATGCCACAGACTGTGTTCAATGCAGATTTATTCATAGTGGCCAGAAATGGAAAACAAACCAGATGTTCCTCAAATTAAGAATAGATAAATAAAATGTAGTTCATTTACACAATGGAATACTACTCTGCTATTACAAAAAGTATATTCTGAATTTTGCAGGCAAATGGATGGAACTAGAAAATATCCTCCTAAGTGAAGTAACCCAGACCCTAAAGGACATGCATAGTATACACTCACTTATTAGTGAATATTAGTCATAATATACAGGATAACCAGAGACCCAAAGTAACCAAATACCAAGGTAGGCCCAGGATGGGATGCTTGAATATTTCCCGGAAGGGGAAGTAAAATAGATATTAGATATGGATGATGGGAGTTAACTGTGTGGGAGAGGAAATGAAGAGAGGAAAGGAACAGGGTTTAAGGAGAGTAGAAGAAAGAACAGAAATCAGTGGTGGGCAGCAGGGGCATCTCTAGGATTTGACAGAGACCTGGGACAGGTAAGGCCACAGAGAGCCTATGAGGATGACTCTACTTGAGGCTCTTAGAAGTGGGGGATATGGAGCATCAGTGGCAACCTCCTGTAGCCAAAAAGAACTCTCAGTGGAGGGATTAGCATTGCAACCTATCCACAAAACCCTCAACCCAAAAAGTGTCCTGTCTATAAGATGTGCAGGTATTAGCAATAATGTCTGTTTGATGTCTGCAGATGAGATGGATCCTTAGGTAGGAGCAGTCTCTGAATCGATTTTTCTTCAGTCTCTGTTCCAGTCTTTGTCCCTGCATTTCCTTTATACAGGAAAAATTATGTGTTAATATTTTTAAGATGGGTGGTTGGCCCATTCTCCAGACTCATTTTTGCAAAATATTCTACAATTAGAATGCAAACCTGAGCAATAAATAGTAGAATACACCTAAGTTCTACAAAACTAGTTGAAATACTGTATATTATATGTTTTAAAATATAATTATTTCAGGGTTTACTATTGGAACTACAGTAATAAATATCACGTGGTATTGGAATAATAACAGGCAGATTGATCCATGGCATCTAATCAAAGACTCAGAAGTAAATCCACAAACCTATGTCAACTGATTTTTTATAAAGAAACCAGAAGCAAACAATGGGAAAAAGAAACTATCTTCAACAAATGGTGCTGGTCTAACTGGATGCCAATTTGTAGAAAAATTGAAATTGATCTATATCTATCGCTCTGTGCAAAACTCAAGTCCAACGGGACATAAAACCTCAACATAGCTGGGCAGTGGTGGCACATGCCTTAAATCCCAGCACTTGGGAAGCAGAGGCTGGTAGAATTCTGAGTTTGAGGCCAGCCTAGTCTACAGAGTGAGTTCTAGGAGGGCCAGGGCTATACAGAGAAATCTTGTCTCAAACAAATAAACAAACAAACAAACAAATAAAAGCCAGGGCTATATGGAGAAACCTCAACATAAAACCAGGTATATTGAACCTAGTAGAAAAGAAAGTCTGGAATAGTATTGAACATTGAACTCATTAGAACAGGAGAAAACATTCTGAACAGAACACAGATAGAACAGGCATTAAGAACAACAATCAAGCCAGGTGGTGGTGGCACATGCCTTTAATCTCAGCATTTGGGAGGCAGAGGCAGGTGGATTTCTGAGTTCAAGGACAGCCTGATCTATAGAGTCAGTTCCAGGACAGCCAAGGCTATACAGAGAAACACTGTATCAAAAAAACAAAAAACAAAAAACAAAACAAAGCAAAAAAAGAACAACAATCAATAAGTGAGACCTCATGAAAGTGAGAAACTTCTATAAGGCAAAGAACACCATCAATAGGACAAGACAGCATCCTTCAAAATTGGTAAAGACTTTCACCATCTCAACATCTGATAGAGAGCTGATATCCAAAATATACAAAGAAAGAAAAAAAATCAAGACATCAACAAATGAAATAATCCCATTAAAAATGTGGTGCAGATCTAAACAGGAAATTCTCAACAGAGGAATCTTAAGTGTTCAAGAAACACATAAAGAAATGTTGAATATCCTTAGCATGAGGGCAATGAAAATGAAAGCAACTTGAGATTCCATCTTATACCTGTCAGAATAGATAATCTAATATCCAAAATGCAAATGACACCACATTCTGGCAAGAATGTTGAGAATGCAAAACACTCCTTCATTGATGAAGGGAATGCAGATAGTACAACCACTAAACATGGTTTCCTTACAGTCTGGTTGCCATTTAAGTCACACTCTGTGGCCCTGAACTCACAGAGATCAGGAGCCTACCTCTGCCTCCTAAGTCCTGAGATTAATGCCATATGCCTCCAATTTCAATAGGAAATTTTTTAATGCCTCTAGACTTTGGTGAATAGACTATAAATGTCATTGATAGCACCATTTTGTGCCATTAGGACTTGAGGTTATGTGCACACAAAGTCTCATTTTTGACTGATATAAACAACAGTAACTTTGCCATCGCTTCCTTTACTGTAAGCAAGAAAACATGCATACAGTTAAATTCCTATCTTTTAATTGATCTTTTTAAATAAACTCACCTTTATATGGCTTTACATTCTAAATCCTCAGACTAAAAGAAGCTAAATAATAATAATAATAATAAGGACCTAAGGAAAGATGCTTGAATCTCACTGAGAAGGGGACATTAGACATCTGATATGGACAGAAGGAAAGAACAGGGAAGGAAAGGGGTTCAGGAGGGTAACAGGAGGGATCAAGTGTGGGGAAGACAGAGGGAGAGAAAATTGGGAGAGAAGGGGTTTGTGGGAAGAGCTAGAAACAGCACCAGGGGAACTCCCAGGAAACTATGAGGTTGGATCTAGCTAAGTCCTAGTAATTTGGTATATGGAACCTGAAACTGCACTCTCCTGAAACCAGGCATGGCTTCCAATGGAGGGATTGGGACAACAACCTCCCCACAAAACCTTAGACTCTCAATTCATCCTGCCTATAAGATGTGCAGGAATAAAGATGGAGCAGAAATTGAGCGATTGACCAACCAAAGACTGGCCCAAGTTGAGAACTATCCCATGAGAGAGAGCCAATCCTTTACACTAGTAGTAATATTCTCTTATATTTGCAGACAGGAGTCTAGCATACCTGTCCTCTGATAGGCTCCCTCCAGCAGCTGATGGAAGCAAATGCAGAGACCAGTATCGAAACATTAGATGGAGTTCCAGGAATCTTGTGGAAAAGGGAAAGGAAGATTGAACGAGCTGGAGAAGCCAAGGATACCATAGGAAAAACCTACAGAATCAACTAACCTGGGCCCAAACGGGCTCAGAGAGACTCAGCCACCAATTAAAGAACATACATGGAATAGACCTAGGCCCCTACATATATGTAACAGATATGATCTTCATGTGGGAACCCTAGCAACTGGAGCAGAGGCTGTCTCTGACTCTGTCGCCTGCTTTTGGATCCCTTTCTTCAAACAGGGTTGCCTTGTCTAGATATACATAGTAGGAGAAGGTGCACCTAGTCCTACTTGAATTTGATGTCCCAACATGTGTTGATACACATTGGAGGCCTCCCTTTCTCTGAAAGGAAGGGGAGGATGGGGTCATGGGAGAATAGATGGAGGGACAGGGAGAAGAGGAGGAAAACAAAGCTATGATAAGAATGCAAAGTAAATAAATAAAAAAATAAATAATAAAAATGTCCTTAAACTTCTACATGCTGGAATAAACAAAGGCTAAATTTCAAAGATTTGATGTTATATGGGCAAAACTTATGGGAGAACTTAAACGGAAATATATAAACAGATACAAATAAATACCCAACGTATCAGAAAAAAACTTATTCTTGTTTGGAAAACTAGATGCTAGTAGCTAGCAAATTGTCACTCTTTCAATTACACTTGTGAAATAATTTAACATATTGATTGAGTATATTAATATCAAATACTATATCTGTTGGTCTTTTTTGAAGAATATTTTACATTTTTTCATTTTAAAAAAAATTTTTTGAGATGGGGTTTCTCTATGTAGTTCTGGCTGTCCTGGATCTCACTCTGTAGACCATGCTGGCTTTGAACTCAAAAATTCACCGGCCTTTACCTCCCTAATTCTGGGATTAAAGGCATGCACCACCACTGCCTGGCCTCATTTAAATTCTTAAAGAAGTACCATAGATAAAATATTATTTAACAGATAATATAAAGTACTTAATGAAACTTATCTGAGAAATGATGGATAATATGACAGTTCCAGATTAAAATATGGCTATAATAACCCAAGGAAAAGAAAATATCTAATCGAAGACAAAATATAACATATATTTTAACAATACTTTAAATGTTAGAGCTTAATGTCTATATTTCTCTACCAGTCAACACCTATAAGTGGCAGGGTAATTTTTTTAAAAAAAAAATTGTTTTAGTTACTTCACTTCATAGCATTTCTACATTGAATCCAACAGCCTGCCATTGGTCACATCCTGAGGGTCGGCATCCTAACATAAGTGGTTTATGTACAGAGCACAATGGTGAAAGCTGTCTTCTGGATATGTACCTTGTATGACATGGGTAACATGATGCAGATGTAGGTTGGATCTGATACATGGACTCGGCTAGACAGCAAGACAGATGGGTTTTCAATGCCGTCCACAGAGAGTTCTTCAATACAGAGGAAACAATGGTTCTGAGGATGCATTCCAGTGCCAGCTGGCAAGGAACTTGGACTTCATTCCGAATTACCTACATACTGTAGTTTAAAATGTCTCCATGTGGGACACATGAAAAAACTGTGTACGTAGAAACATTCAAAAAGTTTAAAAGATATTTATAGTGGCAAAAGAAGAGAAAAAAGAGGAAACCATTAAGTATAATTTGCTTGCATTGATCTAGTACTCCCTCTATACATTCTTATACTGTTTAATAATACTTTGAACATTGGTGTAAAATACTTATCTCTATCTTAACTAGATCTCATACAGTACCCAATGTTTTCTGCATTTCCTATTTTCTGCTACATTAAATATTTATCTTATGGCAGAAATATTCACATGTCTAAGCTGTTTGTATACAAATCAATTCACAGTTGAATGAAACACGTTGAACGAGAAAATTCAAATAAAATTAGCAATTAATTGATACATCAATATTTAATTACTTTTTCCTTATCCATTCACATATGTGGTCTTCATCAAGGAGTTATCTTTCTAAAGTAATGCAGATAAGAATAGTGTCAAACAACTTAAAGTTTTTCAGATGTAGTTAACCATAATACACATGTAACATAAATACTTTGTTTTAAAAGACTTCATTATTTCTCCACATGATTTTTTTCAAGCAATGTTTCAGTCATTTACAAATATAGTACATGAATAGTCTATATGAATGATAACAGATAAATATGTTAATAATATCTAATAAACAAACAAAAAACTTGGTTACTTAAAACAAATATTGATGGCTTGCACACTGAGGAAGCTATGCCATTGCCATGATGAAAATACAGAACAAGAGAAAATTAGATTTAACTGAAATACTTTTGAAAACAATTCCAATAAACAATATGAAAAAAAGTCACTGAAGGTATGTTACTAAAATAATATTCCAACAGGGAATTGCATATTGGAGCTGAGTTTGTCCAGGTACCTAATATGTAAAGTTTCATTAAAGATTATTTACAAATCGATTATTAATGCTTCTAATGGTCAAAATGGCTTGAGTACAAATCATTTATTTATTACCTCCCTTGCCTTCTTCCCTAGCAATTACTATATTTGTCTGTACACAAACAATAATTGGCAATATATCCAGTGTAAGTTCTGTGATTTATTAACATCAGTATAAAGTAACATGATGATCTGAGGGAAAAATAGTATTATGACATTTATTTACTTAATGACATATGGTCATTTGTAGCCCTCCATATGTGCACAGGTTGGAGGACAGTATGCAGAAATCTCTTCTCTCATTATATTCTGTTGAGACTGTAGTTAGAACTCAGATTATCAAATTGGTAGCATATGCCTTTGCATACTTAGTGACCTCACTCTCCTCATAGGGTTGTTTTTTATTTTGTTTTGTTTTTTAATTAGCTTATTTATTTATTTATTTATTTATTTATTTATTTTTACACTCTGTATTTTATCCCCCACTCCAGTCCACCCTCCAACTGTTCCACATCCCATACCTCTTCCTCACCCCCTGTCTCGATGTGGATGTCCCCACCCCTAACCCCACCTGACCTCTAAACTCCTTAGGGCCTCCAGTCTCTTGAGGGTTAGGTGTATCATCACTGAATGATCACAAACCTGAGAGTCCTCTTCTGTATGTGTGTTGGGGGCCTCATATCAGCTGGTGTATGCTGCTTGTTTGGTGGGCCAATGTTTGAGAAGTCTCAGGAGTTCAGATTAATTAAGACTGCTGGTCCTCTACAGGGTCACCCTTTTCCTCTCTTGGTCATTAAAAGGCAGTCTGTGTTCTGGTTGAGCAAGGCTTACTCTGCAGACCAGTAGAAAATTCTACAAGGGACAGAACAGTGAGCTATGTCCCCAGACATTAGGCTGTTGACACCAAATGCACTCAACTCCATAATCAGTCATGTGGAGCAATGCCCCAAGCTCCTGGTCTTCTGGCTGGACACCATCCTCACAGTCACCTGACTACAGTCAGGTATGCACTGCCCCATAGTTACCTGGCAACAGCGATGTAGACCAGACCACTATAAAAGGGGCTGCTTGGCCCCTCCTCTCATTCTTAAGCTCTTGCTCCCTTTCTTTTCTCTTATTTTTACCTTTTGCTCCCTGTCTCCCCTTCTGTTTACCCTCTCCCTCCCTGGGGCCATGGCCAGCCTCTACTTTTCTACCTTCTCTCTCTCTCTGTTTTCTACAATAAAGCTCTAAAACCATTGACTGTCTATGCTCATCAGAATCCACCAAGCTGGAACAATGGAGCAGATTTCTCTCTAATGAACCTCTAGTCTAACCTCCCACAGGAAGGCCCCCCGGTGCTCAAGCCACTGCCACCAGTCAAACCAAGCAGCCTGCTAAGCTGGCCACCTGAGCTAGCCAGACTCTTTCCTCCTTTTAAGTATGTTCTCAGCTCTTCAGAGACATCCAGCAGTGTTTGGGATGTTGGAGAGTCAGAACCTGTGGTTCGTAGCCTCCATGTGGACCAGGGACCCCAAAACTGGCTCTTCCTGGTACCCAGTGGTCTGTGGTACCCAGAAGTTGGAGCTGAGATTGTGCCTTCCCCACTCCCCAAGTGGGATTCTGCAGCCTATGAGGCCTCTCACCCATCCCTTGGAGGTTCCATAGAGTCTTGCAACAGTCTCCTCGAATTCTGGCAGGACACTGGTCTCTCCCACCTCTTTATTTCCCCATGCCCAGTGCCCCACACTCCTCAGTTTTTTTTAATTAGATATTTTCTTTATTTACATTTTAAATGTTCTCCCCTTTCCTAGTTTCCTCTCTGAAAACTCCCTATCCCATGCCCCCTCCCCCTGCTCACCAACCCACCCATTCCTACTTCCTGGCCTTGGCATTCCCCTACACTGGGGCATCAAGCCTTCATAGGACCAAGGGCCATCATCCTCCCATTGATGACCAACAAGGCTATCCTCTGCTACATATGCAGCTGGAGTCAGGAGTCCAACTATGTATACTCTTTGATTGATGGTTTAGTCCCTGGGAGCTCTGGGGGGACTGATTAGTTCATATTGTTGTTTCTCCTAGGGGGCTGCAAATCCCTTCAGCTACTTGGGTCCTTTCTCCAGCTCCTCCATTGGTGACCCTGGGCTCAGTGCTATGGTTGGCTTTGAATATCTACCTCTGTATTTGTCAGGCACTGGTTAGACCCTCTCAGGAGACAGCTATAATAAGCTTCTGTCAGCAAGCACTTGTTGGTATCCATAATAGTGTCTGATTTTGGTGACTGTATATGGGATGATCCCCATGTGGGGCAGTCTCTGGATTGTCCTTCCTTCAGCCTCTGCTCCACACTTTGTCTCTGTAACTCTTCCTATGGGTAATTTGTTCTCCCTTCTAAGAAGGACTGAAGAATCCACACTTTGGTCTTCCTTCTTTTTGAGCTTCACGTGGTTTGTGAATTGTATCTTGGATCTTCCAAAGCTTTTTGCCTAATACCCACTTATCAGTGAGTGCATACCATGTATGTTCCTTTGCAATTGGGTTGCCTCACTCAGGGTGATATTTTCTAGTTCCATGCAATTGCCTAAGAATTTCATAAAGTCAATGTTTCTAATACCTGAATAATACTCCATTGTGTAAATGTATCACATTTTCTGTAACCATACCTCTGTTAAGGAACATCTGGGTTCTTCCCAGCTCTGGCTATTATAAATAAGGCTGCTATGAACATATTGGAGCATATGCCCTTTTTATATGTTGGAACATCTTCTGGGTATATGCCCAAGAGTGGTATAGCTGGGGCATATGGTACTATGGGGTACTATGTACAATTTTCTGAGAAACCACCAAACTGATTTCCAGAGTGGTTGTACCAGCTTGCAATCCCAACAACAATAGTGTTTCTCTTTCTCCACATCCTTGCTATCCAGTATCTTCTGTCACCTGAGGCTTCGATCTTAGCCATTCTGACTGGTGTGAGGTGGAATTTTAGGATTGTTTTGATTTGCATTTACCTGATGACTAAGGATGTTGAACATTTCTTTAGGTGCTTCTCAGCCATTCGGTATTCCTCAGTTGATAATTCTTTGTTTAGCTATGTACCCTATTTTAATAGGATTATTTGATTGCCTCAAGTCTAATTTCTTGAGTTCTTTTGTATATTGGATATTATCAGAAATAAGATTGCTAAAGATCTTTTCCCAATCTGTTGGTTGCCATTTTGTGCTATTGACAGTGTCCTTTGCCTTACCAAAGCTTTGCAACTTTATGAGGTCCCATTTGTAAATTCTTGATTTAAGAACATAAGCCATTGATGTTATTTTCAGGAAGTTTTCTATTAGTTTCAGTTTATCTTGTTTTATCTGGAGATCCTTGATCCACTTGGACTTGAACTTTGTTCAAGGGGATAAGAATGAGTCAATCTGCATTTTTCTGTATGGTAACTGCCAGTTGAACCAGCACCATTTATTGAAAATACTGTCTTTTCTCCACTGGATGGTTTTACCTTCTTTGTCAAAGATGAAGTGATCATAGGTGTGTGGGTTCATTTCTGGGTCTTCAATTCTGTTCCATTGATATATCTACCTGTCACTCTACCAATACCATGCAGTTTTTTATCACAATTGCTCTGTAATACAGTTTGAGGTCAGGAATGGTGATTCCACCAGAGGTTCTTTCATCGTTGAGAATAGTTTTCACTATCCTGGATTTTTTGTTATTCCTGATGAATTTTCAAATTGCTCTTTCTAACTCTTTGGAGAATTGAGTTAGAATTTTGTTGGGGATTGCATTGAATCTGTAGATTGCTTTCAGCAAGATGGCCATTTTTACTATATTAATCCTGCCAATCCATGAGCATGAGAGATCTTTCCATCTTCTGAGATCTTCTTTGATTTCTTTCTTCAGAGACTGGAAGCTTTTGTTATATAGATCTTTCACTTGCAAAATTGGTAACTACTGGGAGCCTACTTTCTCCTTCATTGATCATGCTTTTTGGAAGTGTCTTCAATACAGAAAGATCTTAGGATCTTTTTCTAGATAATTGGTTAGGAATAATAACTTCATACATATACATCATACTATTTAGAAGCCATCTCTTAGCTATCTATCAGTTTTGTTATCCATTTTTTTTCTAATCAAAAATTGAGACAAAAATAACAACCACTATAGATATATGAAGCAGTTGCCAACCATTAAACTCTGTCATACTATGCTTAATTAGGTATATTGACATAAATTTAAATTCAATGTTTTCACATGGGAGTTACATATTTATTTGTATGGAAAATTTCCATTTGGGGAGTAGGAGAAATCACATTTAGTCAAAGAGATAACTAAGCAATCTGTACCAAGGAAGCTGCAGATAAACATAACACAAATATTTGGAGAATGTAACAATTGTCTGTGATAGAATTAAGCTATGACTTTGCAGTCTATGTTCTTTAAGGCATGCTATTTGTGGTTTAAAGATTTTACAGTGTGAAAACAATGAAATAATATAACTAACTATTTTCTCTTTAATAGTGGCTTCAACATTACCACAACCATAGTTTCATATTTCTCTGTTGAGTAGAATCTGACATTTTTCAAAATACCATAGATGCCAAAATGTACTTGGCTTTGCATGTTAAGTGATTACCACAGTTATTGTTTA
>JADRCC010457917.1:0-12329 GCA_019843855.1 Hylomyscus alleni
CAACTGCTGTCATCTTAAGGGGTCATGTGTGTTAGGGGGTAAACCTACAACTACCATTTTACCTGTTACCTAACTGCATTCTATGCCTGTATCCTTAAACCCAAGACATGTGCAGCTGTCTCTTGCAATAGGAGAATAGGAGATTGTGTTCTGCCCATTCTGGACTGATGAAACAACAGTAGTACATCTGCACCAAAATGACTAAGATATGGAAGAGGGGCAGGGAGAAAGAAGGAGCCAGACAACAGTTCACTGTAAAATTTGGTCTTGAGGATGTATACGTAAGATATACCCCTAAAATCTTGACAATATCCATTTTTAAGTAGGGCCTTATTTAGAACAGTACCTTTAGATATATATTTGGAAGTGTGTGCTTGTGTGTGCGTGTGTGTGTGCATGTATGTTTGTGAGTGCTAACAATTAGTTAAAAAGCAATCAATGAACTTTACATAGAGCAAGAAGGTACAAAAGAGGAATTTGCAGGAGGAAAGGCAAGGACAGAAATTTATAATTATATCCTTACCTAAAAAATAAAAATTAAAATTAATAAAAACATGATATTTTCTAATTGAGCAATATCTTCAATCTCCTGGGTATGTTGAAGGACAGAACATATTAATGTTAAACAAAACCTTCTACCAACTTTCTGTAACTTTTTTACTCTATGATCAACTTCCTCCTTTTCTTGTTCAATCTTCAGTCCCCAGCTTGCTTTGCAGCTGAATGCTCAACAGTTTAACAGAACCACATGCTCTGAAAATGAATTTCACACAGAATTCATTTTCCCTGCTTCTAAACGTTAGAATCAAAACCTCACAGTTTTTGCAAAGCACTAACATAACTTATAATCCCAGCATCCCCCCTTCTATAGGAAGGCATCATTTCTCCCTTGTTCTCAAGGCAAGCCCAATAGCTATTTCTGTCTCCTCAGCATACCACATCCATCTCCTCTTCTCCAACAGCAGTGTACCATGCTCAGTGCTTCTTGCCTCACTGACTGCAATAATGTCCTAAATATTTTATCTGCTTTGGTATCAAATACTTTCAAGCAGAGTTATTTTTTTTTATAAAATGTGATTGTGCTTATGTTTTCCCTTTAAAGTATTATTCATTTAGCAAATTGCATCCATAATCACACTGAAAATTCTCTAGGATAAAACCGCATGCCATTTATGCATTTTTTTTTAACGCATATCTCTTACTCACCTCGCCTGAAGCGGGTTCCAACCTTTCTCTAGGCACAGAGGCATTGCAATGTTCCCTAACTTTATAGTTTATGAACTGACAACTTTATAGTGTATGACAATCAAACTAGTAATGGAAAACTTCAAAACTATATTTAGAAAGAAAATGTCACAATTGCACACATATTAAGTGAGATGCATCAAAAAATGAAACAAAACAATTTATCTTATTTATTAAGAGATGAGTTAGAGAAAAGTCAGAAATGATTTGTTAAGGCTCTCTATTTATAACTAAGATTATCATATATTCCAAATTATTTGAAAAAGTATGTGCAGCAACTTTTTTCAGAATTAAAGCATTATAAGCAATAATATAACATTGTTAGCCATTTTTAAATAATTACATTTATTTTGCAATGAAGGGAAGTAAATAATTGTACTGTAAAATGCACACCAGGAAGTCTCTGTGCCTTGTGCCCATTTGTCTACTTCATGCTGGCATTTTTCTGGCTTGAACAGTTACAAGTTTTGTGTGTGCTGAGTTGCTAGTGAAAATGCTCTGTCATGGTGAGAAGATGTTTCCACTTGGTTATCCCCCTTGGCTCTCAACGTGATCTCTACCTTGTATTCCTCAACATTCCTAAGTTATAGATCCCTGGAGATTGTTTGATACATGTTTGCTTTAGTGCTGAACATTCTGAAGTCCCTTATTCTATGTACCTTAACCAGTTTGTGTTTCTGTGTTAATTACTATCATCCACAAATAGGAGATTCTCAGCTGAGGATTTATGCATGGACCCATGGTTATAAGGATAATACTTAAGAAATTAGTTTAATACTATGCTCTTTTAGACATAAAATAGCAATAGGTTCTCACTTAGGACAAATAACTTATCTAACTATAGGTTCTAATGTTTTTATTTCTTATGTACCTCATGCACTTTGGAATATACAAATTTTTAATATAATTTTTCCAATTCAAATAATATGGGAAGAAAGTTTACCTATTTTTCCTAACAAGACAATCATTTCCATATATCAAATATTTTAGTTACTTCAACAATTGCATGCTAGAAATATTTCAGACAAAACAAGGTAGGTACCTGGACTTCCCTGTCTCTCCCTCTCTATCTCGGTCTTTGTCTCTGTCTCTGTTTCTGTCTCTTTGTCTCTCTCTGTCTTTGCCTGTCTCTCTGTCTCTTTCTCTCTCTCTCTCTCTCTCTTTGTATGTAACACATACACACCCAAACATGCACATACACATTTACTAACAATCATTGATTCACAGGAATGTACATTTGAACAATAATTCTATAGTTAATATATTTCAAAACTATGAACCAAGACACTGAATTTGTAATCATAAATAAATACATATATGTATATATATATAATTTAATTCATTGTTTGTTTAGTGATCAGTCACTGAAAAATAAAATAGATACTGAAAATGGAAATATATAAAAATTAATTACTGATGAATGCTCTGCAATTTCTTTTTAAGACAAGAGCTAATTTGCAATTAATTCCCTTAAAGAAAGCATGTTTTACTTTGGTGAAACAACAGTGAGATTTTCAAGCTGTTAATTATGCAGAGACCCCAGAGATGTGGGGATAATGTCTGTGGAAGGGTCACAGGAGAGCACTGTTGAACAGTCTTGGTCTTCTGTTGACAATAAAGCTGTATTCTGTTCTTCCTGTTCATAAACAAAACAAATGTCATGCTAAAGTGTTATTTAAATATGCTAAATTACAAAATGACTATGGTAAAAATGTATTTAAAAATAGAACATCTATTGTTTCAAACGCTATATATATTTGACATATTCTAAAAGCATAGCAAAATTGGTATAAATGTATCATAAGTTATTGCTATAATATATATTGAAAAATACATGTCATTTGTGGTAGTTATTTATATATTTTGGTTATAAATAAGCATGTAATACTATATATTATATTAAACATGTAAACAGTTATTGTAAAATTTCACTGAGTTTGTAGTATTGGCAATAGTTATTTTAACAGACTTTCAAATCATAATAAAACCTAAGCACAAACATCAAAATGATATTTATTTTACTACCATTGTCTCATGAAAGTGGGAGAGTGAGTAGCCATTTAATAAACTTTATGTGACATTGAAAAGGTAAGGTGAACATAGATTGCAGGAAACAAAAGCCCACATAAAGATGCAGTATCTTGATCTATGTTATCTGTTATATTTCAAAGCTCAGTTTCCAATACTGCCTTTATTTTATTTCAGCAGTCTTCATTTTGATTCTTTGTCCAGTATCAGGCAAGTCGGTGGAAGAATAAAGCACTGGACCACAGAGGGTTGGCAGAATTTCATTCAGTAATTTTCTGCTGTTTCTGGTAGGTCATGAATTTCTAGTACTGGCTTTGTTACTTGCCTTCCTTCTGACCCTCCTTGTCCTTGATCTTCTTGGTGAAAATTCTGCCCTTAGCTGATGATTATCACTATTTTCTGAGGACTTTATCATGTTTTCCAAACTGTGTGTGCTCTATGTTTTGTCTCTGTCTTGTTCTCAGCATTTCCTACGTTGAGTGTCCCTGCATCTGCTTTTGCCAGTGAGAGTAATTACTAGTTTCCTGCCATGAACCTTAATATCTTTGTTCCAGAAAGTGTTATTTTATAGGATATGTGCTTCAGTAGAAGAGGGGGAAAAACATTACATCAAAAATAGTTTGAATAAAATAGAGCACAAAAATAGGCAATTATTTTAATAGTATATCAAAAAATTAATGTTATATTTCAGAAGCTTGATATTTATTTATGCCACACCAATTTTACATCTAAAAATTTATATACTATAATATATACAATTATGTTTCATATATTTCATATTATATAATATATATTATATATAATATTTATATATAATATTTCATCTTATATATAATATTTCATATTATATATATATTTATTACACTAAGCCTTACACTAAATGTTCATCATAGTTTTGTCATCTAAATGGCTCCAAACAGGAACCTAGCAATTATCTACCATCAATAATTTTATTCATTTTAAATGTATTTTTTTCTACCAGACTCAACTATAGCAAGAAACATTTAATACCTTAAGTGGCAGTTTTTCTTCCTGAACATATAGATATCCTCTTATGTTCTTGGCATAGTACTTTGTCTTGAGAACTCTCCCATTGATATTTTGTATACCCTGAAAGCAATTTGTCTTTAATACTGAGTAGATGGTTCCACCCAATACTTTCAGTACATAAAAGGACAATTAGACTAGTTGGGAAGTACTCAAGGTGCTGTTTTGCTTTTTGTTTTTTAATCATTCTTTCCTTGGATACAGAAGCAAAGATTTAAATGGAAACCCAAGGGGTTATATCAACTCTCCTACACTCTGTAACAATGAGCAGCATACTGCTCTCCTATATGGAGAGCATCATTCCAATTGTAATGCTGGCTTAATCGCTTCTCAGCCTTTTGGCCAAGATCAAATGTAATGCTGGTTTAGACTTAGAAAATCGACAGATTATCATGGAAAGGAAACATGTCCTAGTAGCTAACATAGATTATTACAAAGAGAGTTTAAATTAGCAGGAGATTCTAAGAGTTCCTTGTTGGCATATTGATATAATCTCTTGAAAGTCTGAATCTTTTCTATTTATAAGTGAGATACTTAGAGGACCTGCAGATTTTCATGCCAGCCTTCACTTAATCTACAGTTACTACTCTGACTCCTTAGCCAAGTACATTGTAACTTTACAATAGCCTCTGGGGCTCCAGATTATTTCCTCTGGCTTTAAAACTTTATAGCCAGGTAGAGTGCTTCTTAAAGCTCTTGAGATAGGAAAGCTGCTCTCTTCTTTTAAAGATATCATTCACTTTGTGATTGACAGTCGTGATTTGGTGCTGGAACCTTGTAGTGATTACACATTAGCTCACAGGTGCTGAATGGATCATGAGGAATATAAGAATTCAGGCAGAACAGGCCATTGAGGCAAGAATTTGAGTGCACATTGCAGTGTGTAGACCATCAAGTTCAAAGGACTTGTGTAAGTTTGGTTTGAGCAGAAGCCTATGTGTCATTTACAGCATCACCCAAGAACTGTGGTATGAACTTTCTCAACGATTCCGGAGAATAGCGTCAGCTTCTTGATATGCTTTCAGGTGTCTTTATATATGCCTTAAAATGACTTGGTGGTGGTAGCAGTGGATTTTATTATTCTTTTAAATTTTTCATACAATTATTTTTCTTTATTGCATATACATGTTTTCTGGAAGGTACCATGTGGGCTCAGTAAGACATAGCACGTAGAGGTGAGAATAAGGCATCAGATAAACTAGACCTAATTGAATGTGATTATGAGTGAGCAGTACGTGGGTGGTGATGACTGAACCCAGGTCCTCTGAGAGGAGTAAGCACTCTTAACTACTGAGCCGTCTCTCCAATTCCTTAGTAGTTTTTAGAATATATTCCTTTACTGTTCTTACAAATGCTGTTGGACTGACACCATCAGTATTTTACTTTTCATTGAGATTTATTTTAATTCTTTTACATATTCCAATAATTCTTTTCTCTGTGTACTCACATTGAAGCTATATTTATTCCTGAAACCTTGATCATCATCTCCATTGATGGAGTTACTATGAGTTAATGCATGGGGATTGCCATTTAATGCCTAGCACAAAGGGGATGTTGAAATTTCTATTTGCTGTATTATTTCCTTTACCACTTAGCCTTCTTGCAGTGCTTTCTACAAAAATTGTCACCAAGATATTTAATTTAATGTGGATTAAATTTGAGTTTTCATTTGCAATGACTTTGTTCCCTTAATTCCATTTCCAGGACTTTAGTGCAGTGACAATGACAGCCCTGTCCAAGAATTAATTTCTTCCAGTAGCTGGACTAGTAATGTGTGTCTGTGAAGAAAGCACAGTGGCAAGTTTTCTTTCCAGATAATTAGGCCATTCTAATTTTTTACTTGAACAAGCCATCCATGTACAAAATGTATTTTGTTGTATTCACCCCATTGTTTTCATCAAACTCCCCCTCCAGGATCAAACAACCCTTCTACCATTAATAAAATTATGATTATTCGTAGCCTCCTGACTCCAATTAGTATAAACAATATGCTCATGGGTGTAAGTAAAGCTTTCTAGACAAAACGAGCAACTTAACAGTGGTCACATTGCCAAAGACAAGGGGCTCTCCTTGCCTCAGTACCCACTGCAATAGCACCGCAGTGATGGGGGTGGGGGCCCACGGAACCCACTTCCATATCCATCCTGAAGTCTGGTCAGCTTAATCCGGTGTTCTGCGAGCAGGCACTGCCTCTGTATGTTGATGTGTCTGTTACTAATCCAGTGTCGAGAGCAAAGACAGCATTTCATACTTCTCCCGGTCTATACTCAAGCTCTTCACTTCTCTCCCAGTTTTCCTCCATTGTTCCTGACCATTGGATAGCTCATTTGAGAGCTCACAGTTAATTATTTTCTGCATTTTGAGTAGTTATATATTTTTTGCACAAACCACTACCTACTACAAATAGAAACTTTTCTGACACATGTGGAGAACAAAGCTATATTTACAAAATGTTTATCCAGTGAAATCAATACAGTCAATTTTCACATTTGACTCATGATCTCCCCAGTACGGACTTTTGGCTAGGTTTAGAGTACTAACCATGAAAACATTCTTGTGGAACAGCCTTCAAAATCAAACAAGGTCATTGCTGAGTGTCATCATACACACCCTTTGCACTATTGAAGTAATGGATGTAACTTTTCTGGTTGATCAATATTGTATCATGCAGGGTCCAATACCCGGCAAAACCACTGGAGGCATTCCTCTCCATTGAACACCCTCTGGCACCATGAAATCTAGACAGCTGGTAATTATTTTGGTTCATTTGAGTCGACTTATTGACGACTTGCAATAAAAATGGGTGGTGTCTACAATCGGGGTTATAGTATTTAATTATGTGGAGAAACCAAGAGCAAAGCAGATAGCTGTACTGTTTTGGTGCTGCAATTCTGTCAAGACTATTAACTCATAGGATGATACCTCTTTCACGGTACCAGTATTTTAATACAATATTCCACGTTTTCTGGGAGAGTGTTGTGTATTCATCTACAGATTTTCTTATTGAACTCCTTTTTCATCTTAAAAAATTAATTAGTTCAATAACTAGTGAACTAGTGATACTATTAAACAATGTATCCCCATGTTATCAAAGCCCTCCTATTTTTCTTCTTAAAATTTTAGAGGGTTGAAAGATCTTAGGATTTCACATAGCCATCAACATAACACGCATTATGGTTCAGTCTTCCTCACTCTTTCATGTCCTCATTCCCTACATATTTAATCCTTTCCAGACCCAGGACTCTCCTTTTCTATTTTGATGTATCATTTATTTTTCTATGTTTCCTGTAAAGCTCCAAAAAAGGCCTGTTTCTAATTACCTGGCTCCCACATGTGTGCTATGTTAAAAAAATAAAACATTCAAAGTTGCAATCCATCTATGAGAGAGAACATGTTAACCTAAGGTATTTAGGAACAACAAAGTTGGAAAGATTCTAACAGGATTCACAGGCCTTGTGAATAGTGCATTTGGGTATGATGTCATGGCATTCTCTGTACAAGCTATGCTGGCTTTCTGAGTGTCACAGATTCACAATAATTTTCTTTAGGATAAAAATGTTTGTCATTTGCTAAAATTGTCTTCATAGCCTAATTTGTTTATTAGATGATACTTAAATATATATTAACTTTATTCGTGGTTTAATACTAGGTTTTAAATTTTGGGTATTAGATTTAAGTATTAGATGTATTTTTCCCATTTTAGAATATTATGCATTGTCCTTAAGAACGAAGTTTTGCATTAAATTTTTGTTGTCAAAATTCTATGAACTTTTCTCCTAAAACTTGATGGCTTAAGGATCTTTAAATTATAAAACTCTCTAATATACAAATTGAAACATAGAAACACTTTTTAAAATTTGATATCTACAAAGATATCTTAGATATCTTAATTCAATGATTAATTACGTTTCCACCTTATTCTTCTTTTGGGTAGCATGCCACCTGTCCTAACTGTCATATAGAGTATTGAAGATGTACATTTAAGTGCTAAATTAATTTGTAATTACAGTTTAACTAAAAGCAGCAGGTAAGATACTTCCCAGAATAATATTTTCATTTTAACTGTATACTTTAAAAAAGTAAACTGTTCATAGTACTTGTATGGTAACTTTTAAATTAATCTCCGTATTAAAATAATATTTCCTATGAATTTATTTCAAGGCATTGTTAATTATATACAAACCTAATTTAAAATAGATATGCTATCAATATGATCAAATCATGTGTACATGAGCATAGTTATACAGGTAAAACAATTTACTATAATTGTTGAAATGTAAGAAAATTTATGCTGAAAAGGAGTCTCTGAACAAATGCTTAAATTGCTTCTTGTGCTCATTTCTAGTAACCGTAGGAGGCTCCATGGGGAACCTATGGAACTTTGCCATTTTGTAGAGGCATGAATTTTATAATAGTATTAACAGTGGGGGGTTCTTGCTATCTTTATTTATAAGAATGAATAACAGTTACACCTGTCTAACTCTTTGGGCATTCTATAGAGAATATTTCTAATGTACTTCTCTTTCCCAGATCTAGTATGAGAAGAAAGAAGCAAGTGTGGATCTGTTTGCTTGAAATGTGATTTCAGCAGACACTGTCCATCTCAGATACAATAGCAAAGAGGAGAATTGATCAAATGTATTTTCATTTCCTCTGCTTAATTTTGAATCTTTTCCATCTTATAGAGATTTCAAACATCTTTAATATAAAGAAAATCATATATTCTTAATCAGAAATATTTTACTGCTACAAATTAAAAATAGTAATTATTTTTATCCAAAGTATAATTAGTAAATTTTACAGGAAATGAACATCCAGTGGTCTCAGTTTTTCATGAGACTCATATTAATATGTGACATCTAATACATCTGGTCTTTCTATTTTATAGTAAAAGCTTAGCAATATTATTATTCTGTATAAATATTTAGGAAAATTTGTTTATCCAGTGACTGTAATCAAATATGTCCTACAAGAATCAGAAATTCAACATGCTAATACAGTCTGGAGATATTAAGAATTGCTTTGAGAGATAATTTAGTAGATAAACCCCATTTGCATTTTTGCTCAGTATGTTTTTCCTCTCTGTCTTATTGTACCTCTAGCTGTATTATCAGTTGTAGATCGTTCACTAGAATGGACAGGACTGAAGCCAGACTACTTTCCTGTGTAGTTGGGGAGAAATGGCCCTGCTAGTATAAAAACAGTTCACAATATAAATGCCAAGCCCCTCTTAATGATCATGAATTCTTACTATCTTTCATGTCCAGTCTCTTCCCAGTTAGCTCTAGGTGAGTGAGTGTAATTAGTAGTCCAAACAGTAGCTATGTGTTCTTTCTCATGAAGCCCTCTAGCCTGTGGTTACTGAGGTCTTCCATTCTGTTATATAATTTTTCTGGATTCAACTTTCCAACAAACAAGATTCTTTGTTTATAGCAAAGAATATTATATTTCCAGAATTCCAAGGATTTCAGAAATTTTACATCAGCCTCCAGAGAAAAGGACCAATGCCTTTTTATCTACCATATTCTTCTACTGTATGAAAGTTGGAAAGTTTATCTGATTAGACTCTATGTACACTTTATTCATTTAATATATATATTCTTGTTTCCTCACAGATTTTGTCAAAATGTTACCTTGTTGCTTCTGTTTTATAATGAAAAATCATGTATTTTTATTATTTATACTATGAAAGTGGTGTCATTAGTTTGAAAAATTGTATTTGTCTTTAATTTTTCGAGAGTAGCAAAGTAGTAAAAATAACCTTCTATATTTGATACATACTGACTGAGAATCTTTCACCTATTTGAGAATTTTCTATATGAAATGTTGGGCTTCTACTTTTATACTGTAACATTGTGTGGTCTCACCACTGCTTTCTTGTTCTCCTTCTCAGTAGCAGACATCATGAATTCTATGTTTGTAATTTCTAGTTGGTGGGTTGTTGTTTTTATTTTATTTTTTGTTTGTTTTACATTTTCCCAGTTAAAAAACTTTTGCCAATGAACATATTCTCTGTTTATTATTCATTTGTTTACTATTTATTTGTCATTTTATTGAAAGCTTATTGTTTTCTCATTAGCATGTGTGTATATGTATGGTTTGTGGTCATAGGTGCCTATGTTATGTTCTTCTAGAGTTTTCAGAATTGTTGGTAATTTACTAGCATGAGATCTTTGCAAAGATTTTATGTAGGAACTCTTATCTATGAAGATGTCTTACAATCACATCTGTGTCTCACAAATTCAGGTATGTTGTGTATTCTTTTTAGTTCAATTATAAAAGTCTTTAAATTTAAAAAAAAATCTTTCTTGACTAATTTTTTTATTCAGTAGTGAGTCATTCAGTTTCTACCATATTGTAAGATATCTGTTGTTGGTGGTGTTCATCTTAAGTCTGTGGTTGACAAATAGAATATAGGATGTTATTTAAAATTGTTGTATATTTTGAGACTTGGCTTGTGTTTAAGATTGTTGTCAATTTAATAAAAAGTTCCATAAGTTTCTGAGAAGAACATATACTCTTTTCTATATAGGTGAAATGTTTTATAAATATGTTAGGTACATTTGGTTTATAATATCAATAAGCACAAAAAAGTTTTGTCTAGCTTTTGTCTAGGCAATATGTCTATTGTTGAGATTGCCCTTTTGAAGTCTCTCTCTCTCTCTCTCTCTCTCTCTCTCTCTGTGTGTGTGTGTGTGTGTGTGTATGTTTAACATCTTTTGATTTACTATTCAGAGCTTTTTTTACTCCTCGTGTTTTCTTGTATGTAGGTAACCTCTTTAGGTTAACTTCTTCATATAGTACAATGCTTTCTGGGTTGGGCTTGTAAATAGATATTGTTGAAGTCTACTTTTATCATGAAATGCCTTATTTTCTCCATTATTGTGATTGAAAGTTTTACTGAGTGTAGTACTCTGTACTGGCCTCTGAGATCTCTTACAGCCTATGTATCAACTGTCCATCCGCTTCTGGCTTTCACAGTCGCTATTAAGAAATCTCAGGTAAAATATTGTATAATATAATAATAGTAAATCTGCCTTTTATGTTTATTGTTCTTTGTTTCTTCCAGCTTTTAATACACTTTCTTCTGAAAATTTAGTGTTTTGATTATTTTGTGCCAAAAGGACACTCTTTTTTGGTCCAGTTTTTCTGATCCAGTTTATGTTCTGTATGCTTCTGGTTTCATGATAGGTATCTTCTTCTTTGAATTAGGTTATAGAAATTTTCTTATATGATTTTATTGAAAATATTTTTGTGCCTTTGATAAGGATTTATTCCCATTAACTTATGTATTCCTATTATTTTATGATTGGCTTATTAATTTTGTTCAAGATTTCCTAGACTGTGTGTGTGTGTGTGTGTATTTGTGCTTGGAGTTATTTTGATTTACTTTTTTTTGGCCAAATATCCATTTCTACTGCCATATCTTTAATACCAGGAATTCTTTCTTTCATCTGTTATATTTTATTGCTGAGGCATGCCTCTGAGATTCCTGGTCTAGTTATTAAATTTTAATATCTAGATTTCCTTCAGTTTGGGGTTTCTTTACTAATTCTATTTCCACTTTCATGCCTTGAACTGTTTCATTCATTTCCTTCTACTGCTTTTATTGTCATAGATTTCTTTAAGGGATTTACTCACTTCCTCTTTCAGGAACTCTACCATATTCATGAAGCCTGTTTAAGTCTTTTACTTGTGCTTCAACTATGATGAAATATTCAGGACCTGCTGTTCTAGGGTTGCTATGCTGTAGTGGAGGCATATTGACCATGTTATTATTGACTAGTTTTTATATTGGTGCATTGGGTTTGGGAAGATTATAATTCTAAGTTGTTAGTTCCTATATTTCTTGAGTATATATTTGTTTCTTGTTTTTTGTTACTGTCTCTAAACATTAGGAAAGTGTGGTAGTTGTGGTGGCTCATAGAAAAATATTCTCAAATCAATAGATTGTGGATATTTGAGGTTCTAGGTAAAAATGTTTTTAGGTATTAGGAATGGGAATGATC
>JADRCC010457956.1:0-10099 GCA_019843855.1 Hylomyscus alleni
TTTCTTTTCCACTACCTTTTGTGGGTGGTGGGCTAGAAGGGAGGATATAGCATTTGACAACCATCGTTAAAAATAGGCTTTTAAAAAATTAAAGTTACAGGAATTCTACCCTGTCAGTTGAGGGTGTTATGCCTGGTGACTTCTAGAGTATCTACTCAAGGTGACATACTACAATTTTGGTTAGGAAAGTTTTACTTTAACAATATTGAAATAACTATTCTGATTTTATAACTTAAAAAATGCCCGACTTTATTTAAATTCAGTTTTATTGCTTTTGATGGAAGAGGAGCAGACTCATGGAGAGGTATATTAGCGCTAAAGGAGATACATTGCCATTGGGAGATGTAAAGCTGTGGAGGCAGAAGCTTCAAATAGCAACAGTGGTATTGATCCTTTCAAGGTACAGGGAGAGGATGCAGTCCTATGTATGTGTTTTTTATGTGCAACAGTTACTCTTATGGCGATGAGAAAGTAAATTACATGTTTTGTCTAAAGGGTACAGACCTTTAGAAAATGCATAAAACGATTGGGATGCTTAATGCTGTACATACATCCTAACAGGCAAGATCAGAAATACCGTGTTATGAAAATGTTTGAATATTCCAGCTAAAATGATAAACACCTATCATGGTCCTTGGATGGCCAAGCGAGCAGTAAGTGGCCTGCCAGTTCCTATGTAGTCCAGCAGGCCCTAGGCATCCACATATCTTTACTTCCTTAGCATCAGAATCCATTTTCTATTCTCTCTCCTTAAAATTACACTTATACGCCATTCCAAATCTCTCAGATCTCCCATAGTCTCTCCTATATTGTAAAGGCCATAGCCCTCTAGTTCTCCCAAGGTTTCTACGAAATTAATTCCTTTTGCTTTTTGTGAGCACAGAGATATCTGGATCAGTGAACTGGGCATCAACATCATCTCTTTCAAGACCTCTAATATATGCACTTCCTCTATTGTCTTCCAGCTTCAGATACTCATGGGGTCCTATCTGGAATAACCAACTATTTTTACCTACTCATATGGCACAATAACATAAATTTCTCATAATGCCTCAGATTATGCAACCTTTCTCATAAGGACGCAGGGAATAAGTTTTTAGTTATAGCCATAATTTCTGTATGTACACAGTATTCAGACTTATCATCATCTGTTGCCATGTCCCATAGCTTCATTCTCGTTTAAAACCCTTTCCTAATTCAAGTTGTTCCCCTTGTAGAGTGTTCTGAGATGATCACAGTGTATTAGACCATTATTAAGGCCCCCATGTGCTTGCTGATCATGGATTTCCCTTCCTGTGTATTCAAGTTGAGAATTGAGGGGCATTTTCTATTGCATACACCCTTCTCCCTCAAACCTCGGGGTCCAATTCTTCCTATTGGTTCCAAGATTTTTGGATCTTTGGAAGAATTTTTTTGGAACAGAGCTAATTTTGACTCTTTTCCATGATGCAAAAGAAATAGAAACAAAAACATCTTCATCTCTCTTCCCTTCCTCTTCCTCATCAGATCAGATGCTGACACACAGAATAGTACCCTCATGTCCTTCCCCTTTTACAATTACTTCCTAACAATCTTTCTGGGATGATGACTTGCTTTAGTTGTACATCTTATTGCCACAGCAAAGGCACTCCAACAATTGTTCCATTCTGCTTACAATTCTACCCTTCCATGCTACATTGGAGGACTACAATCCATTTTCTAGCATAGCAGCCATTAGAGGAGCATTTCTGTACTTATATGGTGGGCTCATTCATTTAGGGGACATGACAACTCCTATCACATACAAGACATCACAGTAGAAATTCCTCCTAAGGACACTCGATGCTTAGACTTAGTTCTGTGTTTTATTATCTATTGGAAAAATTATAAACCTGTTCCTCTCCAGCAATCCTGTAGTTCTTCCAGGCCTGGCGGGAGTTCAGTGTGTAGTTACACGACTCTTCCTGGGGAGATATGAATATGTAAGAAAGTCTAGCATCCAGTCAGTATCTCTACTGAAGTTAGTGACAGCCTGTGATTGTGACATTTTCTTCTTTTTCTTTTTGGTTTGGTTTTTTGAGACAGGGTTTCTCTTTGTACCCCTGGTTGTTCTGGAACTCACTCTGTTGACCAGGTTGGCCTCGAACTCAGAAATCCCCTTGCCTCTGCCTCCCAAGTGCTGGGATTAAAGGCATGTGCCACCACTGTCTGGCAATTGTGAAATTTCTTGACATTAACACTTAGGAAAATTCTTTTGAACTGAAGATGTATATTTCGTCAATTATAATAACAAAATGGAAATGCCTTTCATGGTGTTAAACAGTGGTGCCTTCTAATTCATGCTTCTGTAAGATTAAGCAATATCTTCTATTTACTGAACATTTAGATCATGATTCAACACCCCAATAGTGTCTCGTGGCATTCTGCCACTCAGTTGTATCATTAGCTGGTGGGCACTTCACTAGAATAAGTACATTACATCCTATCAAGAATAGCTCTTAATGGAAGTTTAGTTCCCAAGATCAAATAACTAAATGTCTAAAGAGCTTCCTGTACATCCCAGTTGCCATGCCAAATGCATCTTGAAGCCTCATTCAGGGGCAGGAATTCTTTTAAACCTGAACTAGAGAATGCATACAAAACATTCTGATTTCCTGGTGGAGGAGGTTGTGGCATAGATCATATGTGACCCACCCAGGCTGGAAGCCTTGAAAGCATGAAACAACAAAGAAACAACTTGATGCACTGGAGTGAAGTACTTAAGCCCAGTCTGGACCCTATAGAACCTGGAAATCCAGCTAAATTGCCTTTATACTGTACCTAGGATTGCTGAGGAGAATATGAAGGATAAAGTCTATCATCACTCATGGTCATAGGAAGAGCAACATACACACGATTACTTGAAAAATGCTGTGTCCAAGCCATGGTTGTTCAGTGCCACCCCCAGGATGGGTACAAGGATGTCTGAACTGGAGTCTACACCCAAGAAGGTCAATAAGTGAGCACCATACGCATGCTCAGGTGAGGGCTTGTCTTCACCTCACAGCTTCTTCAGCCTTTTATTTTCTGAAGGACAATGAGACATCTTGTAATTCTTAAGGTGCTTTGACCTTCTAAGAGTGAATAAATAGGGAAAACAAGAACTCTGGCAGCCTGCATGCTGTCGTTGACTTCTGCTTCATAATGCTGACGTTCTAGAGAGGGTGTTCTCTCTGATCATGAAATAGACTTGGTTTTTTGTGACTCCTAGCATCATAGAAATTACACTCTGGTTTTCTACATGCAGCACAGGAGAGCCTGCCCATGTCTGTGTAAATAAAGCCACAGGGGTATAATGGCTAAATGTGTTATTTTCCTGAAATTGGTGGGTCTGAATTTCATATCAGTAACGACATTGCCTCTGAGGTAAACTCCTGGGATAGTTATGAACTCCAGAGAACAAAAGCTCTAGAGAAACCTTCACTTTGTTTTTGTTATTGCCAAAATTAGTGCTTCCAGTAAGAACTAAAAAGTCAAACCATCACTGGGTTCAAAAGAGCTACCTAGGAGCTGGCAACTGTGGTTTGAATTTGGACCACTGTGCTCCTCTGGTCCCAAAGCAACAGCCTAGGGCTCATTAGAGAGTGGTCATGGCTGAGATCAGCATAGCGCCTTTTACCCTGTCTGTCCTCATAGAGTCTATTATAGCTTTTGCTCTCTCTGTAGAAGTGCCTGCCTTCTCCTATCATGTTCAAAACCTACAGCAGAAAGGTGAGAATCCTCCCCCCTAGGCCTCTGGGCTCCCCGAAAATTGTCATGCTTTGTTCACAGCTCTAAGGGAAATCCACACTCATTGTGGGGTCCCTTTTTGCATTGCTTGCTGTTAGCATGCCCAGCAGCAGACAAATAATGCTTCTTCCTGAGGAAAAAAACACAGAATTAATAAGAAAAAAGTTATTTTGCCAATTGTATAGCTAGGTCCCTAAATCAAATGTTAGTTTTCCTATATGCCATAAAAATCAGTATTATGGCAGGGCAGTAGTGACACATATCTTTAATCCACAGCACTTGGGAGGCAGAGGTAGGTGTATCTTTGATTTGAGATCAGCCTGGACTACAGAGTGACTTCCAGGACAACCAGGGCTACCCTGTCTCAAAAAACAAAAACAAATCAGTATTATATATGCATAATACCAAATGATAGGTTTTATCATGTATTTTCATATGTATCTCTGAGGCACTGAGATCTCCTTCAAGCCTAACTTATTCTTCTGTTGTCATTTTTTCTCCTGCCTTAGTTTTCCAGGAACATTTTTCTGTTTTCAAGTCTTTTTTTAAAATTTAATTATTTCCATACTTGACAAAACACAAATTTCTGTGTGTCTAGCTTATTTCATTTAACACTACAACCTCCAGTCATCATAATCTATTCTTTATGGCTGCTAGATTGTGTGTGTGTGTGTTGTGTGTGTGTGTGTGTGTGTGTGTGTGTGTGTGTGTGTGTAATGATTTGCATATACTTGGCCCAGGGAGTGGCACTATTGAAGTGGGCCATGTTGAAGTGGGTATGACCTTGTTGGAGTAGGTGTGTCACTGTGGGGGTGAACTTTACAACCCTCACCCTAGCTGCCTAGAAGTGAGTATTCTGCTAGCAGCCTTCAAATGAAGATGTAGAATTCTCAGCTCCTCCTGAAGCATTCCTGCCTTGGTGATAATGGGCTGAACCTCTGAACCTGTAAGCCAGCCCCAATTAAATGTTGTCTTTAAAAGAGTTGCCTTGATCATGGTGTCTGTTCACAGCAGTGAAACTCTAACTAAGACAGTGTTATGTATGTGTGTGTGTGTGTGTGCACACACATGTGCACCTGGGTGCAAGAGTGCAAATATATATGCCAAATATTATTTATGTTTTTTATAAACATTCTTTGTTATATTGCCTATTTTAAAAAATACTGTAGTAAGCATGCATGTTCAGTTAACTCAGCTCTAAATTTCCCTGGATTCTTTTGGAAATTATACCTAGATGTGATATGGCTGAGACATAGGATAGCCTTATTTCTAGATTTTTTGAGGGGCCACTAAAGTGAAATTTCCTAGTAGTGGCACTGGATTGTATTCCACCGGATACCATGTGTTCACATCTCACATCCTTGGCAGCACTAGACGTTAGACATTCTCTCTTGAGTGAAATGAAATGTCAATACAGATTTGATTTCATCTTTTTAGTCATTTGCTCTTCTTTTGAGAACTGTCCAATTCCCTGGCACCATTTCCTGGAAGTATTTGTGGTATTTTTACTGTTTAATATTTTGAGTTTTAAAAATATATTCTGCATTATCAATTGCCTGTTTGTGGATTAGTTGTCATTTTTTTCTCACATTCTGTAGTGTGCCTTGCCACTCTTTTATCTCCTTTGTTGTAGATAAGCTTTATAATTTCCTACAATCTTTCAAATCTTACTGTAATTTCCTGGGCAATTGGAGTTTTCTCTTCTGGAAGTCTTCACCCATGACCACATTCTAGAGGGTTTTTCCTATATATCTTTTAGTACTTAGAAAGTTTAAAGTCTTACATTAAGAGCTTTAGTCCAGGCCCATTTTCTCTCCACTGACTTTCTAAGGCAGCACCAGCCAGGAGGCTCAGACCACAGAAGTGGCAGAGTAGCTGGGGCAGTATCCTTTCTACCTCCATCTACAATGAGGAGGGACTGCAGATCCACAACCCTCTCTGCACACCTTTCCTGCAATCAGAGAGCTTCTCTCCAGGGAGTGCTCTGACCCCAGATCTCAGGTGGGACCAGCTGGGAGGCACAGGCCACTCAAGCTGCAGCCTTCATTCATTCATCTTCACCCAGGAGGGACATCTGATCCAGACCCCTCTGCACATGGATCCTGCCAGAGTAGAGCTGATCTCCCAGAAATGTTGACACAGGCTTACAAACCCAGCCAGAGACAGCAATAACATGTAACACCAGAGATTAACAGATGGCTAAAGGCAAACGCAAGAAAGTTACCAACAGAAACCAAGAATACTTATCATCATCACATCAAGTGCTGGATATCCCAACACACCTGAAAAGCAAGATTTGGATCTAAAATCATATCTACTTTAAAAAATTACAGGAGAACACGAGTAAACAAGTAGAAGCCCTTAAGGAGGAAACACAAAAATCCCTTAAAGAATTACAAGAAAGCACAACCAAACAGGTGAAGGAATTGAACAAAAACCATCAAGGATCTAAAAATGAAAGTATGAACAATTAAGAAATCACAAAGAGAGACAACTCTGGAGATTGACAACCTTGGAAAAAAGTCAGGAGTCATAGATGCAAGCATCACCAACAGAATACAAGAGATAGAAGAGAGAATCTCAGGTGCAAAAGATAACATAGAAAACATTGACACAACACTCAAAGAAAATACAAAATGCAAAATGCTCCTAACCCAAAACATCCAGGAAATCCAGAACACAATGAGAAGACCAAACCTAAGGATACAAGAGAGTGAAGACTTCCAACTTAAAGGGCCAGTAAATATCTGTAATGAAATTATAGATAAAAACTTCCCTAAACAAGAGAGAGAGAGAGAGAGAGAGAGAGAGAGAGAGAGAGAGAGAGAGATGCCCATGAACATACAAGAAACCTACAGAACTACACATAGTTTGGACCAGAAAAGAAATTCCTCCCGTCATATAATAGTCAAAATGCCAAATGCACAAAACAAAGAAAGAATATTAAAAGCAGTAAGGGAAAAAAAGGTCAAGTACCATATAAAGGCAGACCTATCAGAATCACACCACACTTCTCACCAGAGACTATGAAAGCTAGAAGATCCTGGACTAATATCACACTGACCCTAAGAGAACACAAATGCCAGCCCAGGTTACTATACCCAGCAAAACTCTCAATTACCATAGATGAAGAAACCAAAGTATTCCGTGACAAAACCAAATTTACACAGTATCTTTCCACAAATCTTGCCCTTCAAAGGATAATAAATGGAAAACTCCAACACAAGAAAAAGCAAGAAAGTAATCTTTTAACAAAACTAAAAGAAATAGCTATATGGACAGAATTCCAACTCTAACAAAAATAACAGGAAGCAACAATTACTTTTCCTTAATATGTATTATTATCAATGGAATCAATTCCCCAATAAAAAGACATAGACTATCAGACTGGGTACCTAAACTGGACCCAACGTTTGTTGCATTCAGGAAACCCACCTCAGTGACAAAAACAGACACTACCTCAGAGTAAAAGACTGGAAAACAATTTTCCAAGTTAATGGTCCCCCAAAACAAGCTGGAGTGGCTATTCTAATATTGAATAAGATCAACTTTCAACCTTGAGTGATCAAAAATATAAGAGGTATACTTCATACTTCAAAGGTAAGATCTATGAAGATAAACTCTCAATTCTGAACCTCTATGCTCCAAATGTAAGGGTATTTACATTCATAAAAGAAACTTTACTAAAGCTCAAATTACACATAGCACCATACACAATAATAGTGGGAGAGTTCAATACCCCACTCTTTCCAATGGACAGATCATAAAAACAGAAACTAAACAAAGACACAGTGAGACTAACAGAAGTTATGAAACAGATGGATTTAACAGATATCTATAGAACTTTTTATCCTAAAACAAAAGGATATACCTACTTTTCAACACCTCATGGTATGTTCTCCAAAATTGACCATATAATTGGTCACAAATCAGGCCTCAACAGATACAAGAAGATTGAAATAATTCTTTGTATTTTATCAGATCACCAAGAACTAAGGATCCCTCTCTATAACAACATAAAAAATAGAAAACCTACATATACACTGAAGCTTAATAACACTCAATGATAACCTGGTCAAGGAAGAAATGAAGAAAGAATTAAAGACCAGGAGAGGAGATATTATTTGAAATGTAAATAAAGAAAATATGTAATAAAAAAAGAGTTTGTCTCAGAAAGTGGGTGATAAATAAAGGTAAATAAATATAAAAGGTGCTATAATTTTTTTAAAAAAGAGATTTAGTCCATTGTTGAGAGATATGGATACAATTATCATCTTGTACATGTGGATTTCCTGGTTCCAGTCACTAAAGAGACTATCATTTTCCCAATGTATGCTTTTGGATATAATTCATGAAATGTAAGAGACTGCAGCTTTTTGTAGGCTTATTTCTGTGTCTGTTCCATTGGTCTGTGTGTATGGTTTTGTTTTAGTACTAGGCTGTCTTGGTTAAAATGGTTCTGTAGTATAATTTGAGGTCATATACAGTGATAACTCCATTACTACTTATGATTTATTTGCTAGTTTTTCTTCCCTATGAATTTCAGAATTGTTCTTCCTAGTTTGTGGAAAATGTCATAGGAATGTTGACAGTGTTCTGAATCTGCAGAGTGCTTGTGATAATATAGACATTTTCACAATAATTCTGTTGATTCACATATATAGGCAGTCTTTCTATCTTCTAGCATCTTCTTCAATTTATTTTCCCAATGTCTTGAAGATTTTATTGTAGTTGTTTTTTCTTCTTCACTTACAACTCATTATAGCGAGTCAGTGTTATGTTGTTATAGATGAGATGTTTAAATACCTTTTTCTTCGTGTTCATTGTTGATGATATTGATAATATAGGGTCATATCAATTGCAAATAGAGCTAATTCGATTTCTTCTTTTCCTCTTTGTATCCCTTCTAGTTCTCCCTGTCCTTTATCCCTTTGTCTATGAATTCTAATGCTACATTGTGTAAGAGTTGGAAGACTGAAAATTCTAGTTCCATCCATTGTTTTAGAGCAAATCCTTTCATTGCTTGATGCTTGTTACTTACGCTGTAGGTTTATTATGTATACATGGTATTATGTTAAACAGTTTAATGATATTCCTAATTTCTTTGGGATTTTCATCATGAAGAGATTCTAAGCTTTTTACAAACATATTTCCTGTATCTATTGAGATGAATATGTCACTTCTATCTATAAATCTATTTATGGTTTACTGATTTCCATATGTTCCAAGGATGTTGAACAATCCTTGTATCCACAGAAAAAAATTAACTTGATTATGGTATGTGCTTTTTTTGTCTTTCAATGTGTGGTCAAATTTTATTTACAAGCATTTTGTTGAAAAATATCATATGTATTTTTCTGGAATAAATTGCTCTGTAATTTCTGTGATGGTTACACTTAATTGCCAACTTGAAAGAATCTGAAATGAGTTGGGAGCTAGCCCCCATGTCATGACTGTAGGGACAATGTTAATTACATTAATTGATATGGGAAGACTCATCTTTTAAGTAATTGAACCATTTTCATAGAACAGTTTGATCATATTATTCCAAAATCCAAACCAGATAAAGGCAAAAAAGGAAAAAAGAAAGGAGAGAGACACACAGAGAGAATAATAGACCAAGCTCCATGAATACATGTACCTAATATTTTTTAACAAAATATTTGCAAACTGAATTCAAGAATGTATGGGAAAGATGATTCACTGTGATCATAATTAATCTGAGTGTTTTTTAGAGTTTCAGGAATTGCCCAACATATGGAAATGACTAAATATGGTGGATCACATAAATGAATTCAAGCACAACATGATTGTCTCAGTAGTTGCAGAAAAGTTTTCTGAATCCAACTTCTCTTCATGATAAAAGCTCTTAAGGAATTGGTAATAAAAGGGACATGTCTCAATATTTTAAAGCTATATACAATAAACATATAACAAATATTATAATAACGGAGCAAGAATTCCAAGCATTCCCATTAAACTTAGAAACCAGAAAAGCTATTCACATTCTATGCTCTTAGCCAATATTGTGCTAGAAGTTTTAGCTAGCCTGGTAAGGCATAAAAAGCAAATACAAGATTACAAATAGGAAAATAAGTAGCACACAAAACCAGAAGTTTTTCTATATATTAATAATAAACATATAAAACCAAAAAACATACACATAATTCAAACACAGGCCTAATTAAGAAAGTAAATGTTGATTTTTCTCTCCCGTTACTTTCCAAGGCAGGGCTAGCCAAAAGGCACAGCCCACAGAAGTGGCAGAGCAGCAGGGACAGGGTCCTTTCTACCACCATATACAACCAGGAGGTTGCCTGATTCACAGCCCTCTGTGCACCTTTCCTGCCAG
>JADRCC010458045.1:0-12322 GCA_019843855.1 Hylomyscus alleni
AGTGCCTAGGTTTGAGTGCAGTTGTACATATGAATAAACAGAAGCATAGCAATAAGAAGATCAGCAATTATTAAGGCTTGTAGGAAAGGACACATTTCTGCCTACTGAGCAAGCCAGAGAACTATCAAACTAAAGATGCCTGAATGTAATGGAGTGCAGCGTCATCTCAGGGGGCATAATATACAGTTGTACCAGTCTCTCTCCAGGGAGGTGGACATAAACTAAGCATAAACATTTTTATGTGTGGCAGATTTTTAAACCTAATTGTTAGTAAACCATGACTCCATGAAAAACCTCTAAGGGACAATGAACTCCTCCAGTATTAAAAGCATTGTAAAATAAAATCCAGAAAGTGTATAGACTATATTTGAAGGGAATTAATGAAATACATAACCATTAGCATGCAATATGAATCCTCGCACAAAACTATATTGAATGCAGAGTGTAAGTCCAGAGTATATAGTAAAAAATCTTCAAACAAAAACTAAACCTGGTGTCAGGGGCACCCTTATAAGTAAAAATATGTTGTGCCTTTCTCTTTTTTTCTAGTTGTTAAGATATGAAAATATATGTGTATGTTTTTTTGGAATAATGAAAGCATGATCTCAATTAGCTAAACAGGATTAAGATTGAGTTTTTCAGTGTATTTGGAGAAGTGTTAAGACATCCAGAAAACATAATTTCCTATCCCATAAATCAACAAAAAGAATGGAGGTTTTTGCAGTCTGTAAATCTTAGTGGAAAATTGCTACTCTGAATCAGAGACATAGGACAATGCCTCTCATTTCTATAGTTTTCATTAAGAACTTGAAAATTAGATGTTGCTGAAACATAAGGAAAAATCAAACGGGGACTCAGTGATATATTTTAAAAATTATTATGTAGTATATTTCATTGCACAGAGCACATATTCACGGGAATGAAATCATTACTCATTACTCTAAAAATTAAGCAAATCCAGACAATCAGCCTTTCTACTAATCATAACTACACTTGCTTAAATACAACATATCTACAGGCAACTTTAGAGTTCAGAGTGAATTTTTCTTTGGATATAAACCATTCGATTCTTTTAGTGGAGAGCTGAAGTTCTGTTGCCTATTATTTATGCAGTATGTGGTAGTGAGGCACTGTTTAAATGGAGGCTGACCAATTGACAACTAGAATATAAAATGTGTGATGTCACTAAAATAACAACAAACCGTGGCATTGTGTAGAGGGCTCTTGACTAAAGTATTCAAATAGAAAATATAAAATTTAAGGAATATAAATGTCAAGTTGTAAGTGTGCCAGAAAACAGTAAGCTAACTAGATGCTGAATGGCAGCTATGGATCCCCTGCTTGAACTGGATCCTAATTTGGGCTTGTTACTGGACTTCCTTTCCCTCAGTCTCTTCTCCATTTTTGTCCCTGCAATTCCTTTAGACAGGAACAATCCTGGATGAGAGTTTTTGAACATGGGATGGCAACCCATTCTCTCCGTTTCATGCCATGTCTTTCTACTGGAGGTGGATTCTATGAATTCCCTCTCTCTACTGTTGATTGAGCATTTCATCTAAGGTCCCTCTCTCCCTTTGAGTCCTGAGAGTCTCTTACCTCTCAGGTCTCTGGTACATTCTAGAGGGTCCTCCCACCTCCCACCTCTGGATGCTGTCTGTTTCCATTTATCTTCGGCCTGACATTAACAAGAGAGAGAAAGGACCCTGTCATGGTACCATCAAAGGAGGACTAGAACACTAGCTGATTTCCGTACATACAGGTGGGAGGGCGGGGCACCAAATAGCAGCACAAGAAGGATACAGCACTTCCCATGGAAGGAAGAAAGTACAGTGATGCTGAGGGAAGAGAGCGTTACCATAATGACAAAGGGTCGAGATTACCGCTCCATATTTGGCTGTATTGCTCCACACAGCAAGGAATGCACAGACAAATAACGTCCTTGCTAGGTTTTCTTTTCCTTTGCACTTCTTTTAATTTTTATCATTTTCCAAGATATCTGCTTATCTGGAGTCCTCTGTTGCTTGTTTTTGGCACTTGGACACCCTGAGTCAGTTAACTGTTACAATGAATTTCATCCTATAAATTCAAACAAACTGAGTTAGTATCCGCAACAGTCGAAATGTGCTCAGTCTCCTGAGCCTCCATTTCTCAATTCCTAAGATGTGTTCACCGACTGACCAAAGCAGCTTAAACTTAACTTTTTTTTTTTTTTTTCGAGACAGGGTTTCTCTGTGTAGCCTTGGCTGTCTTGGAACTCACTCTGTAGACCAGGCTAGTCTCGAACTCAGAAATCCACCTGCCTCTGCTTCCCAAGTGCTGGGATTAAAGGCATGCGCCGCCACCACCACTGGGCTAAACTTAACTTTTTAACACTTAACTTCTTTTTTTCTTTCAAGCAGAAAACTCTGCTAAAGTGCTCTGAAGTAAATATAAAAGAGCATGTGGCCCAGCTTCTGGGGCTCATTGCCTTATCTGAGATTCTACCTTCCACTTAATAAAGCAGGTCACCCATGGACTTCACTGTGTTGTCACAAAGCCCTTGGCTTTACCTTACTTTAGATGAGCCTCAATGAGCTCTACAGTTGCCTCAAATACTAAAGGCACACTGAAGGGATGACCATGAATTCCTAATCACAACACTGGAACAGACAAGTCATTAAAATCATTTTGAAGGCCAGAACTGCCTGTAACTGCTTCCGGCCTATGATAATATTAATTTTAAATCACTCTCCCTTTAACACATCCGTCATTATTCAGTTTCTCCACTGCGCTTTTACATCTGACCTCGAAATGGAAACTAAATCCTATGGCTAGACTGCATTTCTTAAAATGAGTTTTAGTTCTTAAGTGGTTAACTTGTACCTCTGGGATCTAATGGAACAATATCAGTCATCTATGTCAAGAAAAAAATAATGTCTAATCTTTGACAGGAATGAATTACTTCACATGGGACAGCTACATTTGGCCTGATACTTGTTGTCAGCTTTCAGTGGGAGACGAGGAACTAAGAAATAGATTTCATCAAATTCTGAGATGGGAGGAAATGAAATCTTAGCAAAGAAAACAAGTTATGCTTCTGAAATGAATTGTACAAGCGCAAAGATATATCAGGTGAAAAGTGAATGTTAAAATCATTTGCCAACATATGACATAAAATATTTTGGACAGATATTTAAGGGCAGAAAAAAAGCTCCAATATTACCAGTTTATAAAATATTCATGTATCCCAGAAAACTAAATTATATCCAGATTTGTGCATTGCTCATAAACATTCTCTGGGTTTAGCAGTATATTTACCTTCCCTCTTCTAGTTGCTTCCATGAGCTGACCATTTCTACACAATAAACAAAAAAATAGGCTTATAACAAAACATTAAACCTTTTAGCTTGGGTATCTAAAGAAACTTCTCTATGCTTGTTTATCTGAATCACTTCAGATTTAAGTAGGAGACCACTTTTGCTCTTTCCTACTGTCAATAAAGAATGAACCATCTTGTTTGTCAAAAGAAGACGACAGGGATTAGGGACAGAAGATGGGCCCTTTCAACTCTAAGTCACTTTTTGCTGTTTGTTTGTGGAGGGTTGGCTCTGATAAAGATCAGTACTGTCTGAGGGCTGTTCTGTTGTGTCCGAGGTGTCAAAGACATGGCAGTCTACATCAATTCCTCTTAGACATATGTCCTTAGCACACAAAATCCTTCCTGATTAGCAACTAGGGAACTTATCCCCTTAGGGTAATGCGAAGTTTCCTTAGTGCTGCCAACAGGGATCAGAAAAAGACATCTCAGGGACTTGTGTGCTGAAAGGTTTCAGATACATTATCATTCATATCCAGGGATGCTAATTTAGAAAGGGATATTTTTTTCTGTTCAGTGGACTTAAAATATCTGACTCCCTAAAGTCCAAAGAGCACCAAAATGTAGGTTGCAAAGTGTAAATAAGTGATTTACCTTAGTTTTTCTTACACAGAGAATATATGAGTTTGAATAAGATTTAACTTTACAGGCACTTTTATCAGGTATAAAACTTGCAGAAATGAATACATACATTTAATATGTACTATATATATAAACATTTTATTGGCTCATATGCCATCTAAACAGAACACACAAGGACAATTTTTAAATTTTTTTTTCAGAATTCCTACCATATATTTTTATCATATTCCTTCCCTTTCCCTGAATTCTCTCATATTCTCCCCACCTTTCTTCCTCACCCAACATCATATTCTTTCTCTATCTTAAAAAGCTGTGGAGTCTGGTTTGTTATGGTCAGCTTCACCTGAACATGAGGCCCGATCTCAAGTGTAATTGATACAGCCAGTACCACATCATTTAAAAAAAATGCTAAATCTCTCACTTGCAGAAGCTCTCCATCATATTCTCTTGGCTACGTGTGGCACTTTGTGTCTATTTTTTTTTATCAGTCTTGGGATTTATGCATGCTGCCCTAATCTTTGTGAATTCTTGTATGCATCAGCTCTATTGTATATCAAAAGTTCTGTTTCCTCCACCTCTGGCTCTTATAATCTTTATGCTTTCTCTTTTTTCTCAGATCCCTTTGCCTTGCTGGGAAGATGTAATACAGACATCATCCCTTTGCAACTCAGTGTTCCGAGGACCCCCTCCCCCACTCCACATCATCCAGTTATGATTCTCTGTGTTAATTACCATATATCAGAAAAAGAAGTTATTCTTATGATGGTTGAATGTACAGGGAAAGCAATAGGCAAACAGGAGTTATCTTATTGTTATGTACACTTAGGGAAATAGTGGTAAAATGTTTTCCTTTAAGAAATGGGCAATATGTTTAAGTCAGTATACAAAATGTTGGAGAAGTGCCTTTGCTAACAAATAAGACTACCATCAGCATCCCAAGAGGATTTCCTTTGTCCAACTTTTTCTCAGTGGCTCTCCTATCCTCAAAGATTGCAACATCTTTGCTCCAATATCATTGTTTCTTTGAGTATACCACTATAATTTATTTTGTGATTCATTATGCATTGTCTAAATTTAGGGCTAAAAACTCATCCAGTTGTAACAAGAAAAATAAAGATCTGGGATATGCACATTTGAAAATGAGATTTATAACCATGAGACACTGACTACCTCTGGCCAAAGTTTATTAAGGTTTGTGTATTTATTCTCAATCATCTTAGTTCCTATTTGTCTGTAAGAAGAGATACCAAAAAGGCATGAAAATTAAATCAAGGCACCAGACCTCAAGGAATATGCTACACAGAGACAAGATAAAAATAGGTTGATGCAGCAATAAAATAGCCCTGCTTCGATGTTAGTATGTTATTTCTATCACTTAATTACATTACAGATTGAGGCTGGATGCTTAACTCTTTGGTGTTTCATTCCTTTCAAATATAAAATGTGACACTAATAACAGATTTCTTAGTCACTTCTAACTGTGATCTATGATTTGACAAAGTTAGTCTTAAAATTATTCTAGTGTTTCTCATTATTACCAGCCAGGCCACAAAACTGAAAGCCAGGCCTGGAAGTGTCCTTCAGTTGTCCTTCATTCCATAATGCCAGGCTTACTCATTCTAAGAAAATTCCTTTGAGAAGGAGTGTAGGTTTAGTCTCTCACATTATACAGATAAGAAGTAAAATCATGGAGCACTCTGGTGATTTATGAAGTAGCAGGCAAAAGTTAGGAAAGACAGAGAAAGGAGTTTGATCTCTTGTCTTCTCTTTCAAGGTTCTTTCAGAGACTTCCCTCTTGTTCCTGAACTCCAGCATGCTCTTTGGATGAAGTGGCTGAAATGAATATAGGGGAGTCTATATTCTCTGAAGGGAAACGTAAAAGAGACAAAGGAACTCTTTCTTACGAATCCCTTGACCAGTGGTGCTCGGCTCTCATAGTATTAAGTACATGGGCAAATTGCTTAGTGGGAGAAATGTCCGCTGCCAGAACTTTAAAGAGGTTAATCAATACTGGGCCTCAATGAAAATCTTGCCATCCTGTTTCCAAACGCTAGAGTCCTCCCGGAGACTTTTACATATTCACTGAAATGCTTCTGGAGCATAGAGGTCGGGCTCTTTAAATTGTTCAAGTGTTGTCAGCCATCAGAGGGTCCCCATAGACTATAAACAAGCAGCAGAGCCCCTGTCCTCCTGTTTGATACTTGTTTTCCCAGTAGAAGGCTGAAGTCGCAGGCTGAAATGTCAGAATAAAACAAGACTCGCCTATTTTTAGCCTCAGCTCACACAGTTTCCTTTCTCTTTAATCATACATCAAGATTTCAAACTAGCCACTATTGTGAGACTATTAAGGAGAGCAGAGGTCAATTAATAGAAGAAATACTCTAAGCAACTGCAATATAGAGTAACAATGGCCTTTTATTTTAGCAACAGGCAATTTGGTTCTCATCTTTTGGGCTTGCCTCTGACTTTTCTAGACATTTGATGGTAGCACATCATGAATATAGAAGTGAATGGGATGTCACCAGTTCCAAAAGATAATAAAACAAAATGACAATTAAACATAACCAGGGCCTTCATCTCAGGTGACTCACTTGACTCCAGAACTGCATCTGTGACCATGGAACGTGTGAAGAAAAAGGTTGTCATCCATTTCTAGTTAGGTCAAAAGAAGAATATTTGGGTAACAGCTGATAACATTTGGTATTGTTTCAGCTTTACCTCGCTCTGTAAATGGGAAGCTCATTGGTGCAAGTCATCTTAGAGATATAACTAAATCATAGTTATAACTCTGTGTAAATTGGAAATGATTTATGGAAACTGAATTGTATATGGAGTTTGAAGTGGAGGCTTGGAAACAGCTAGTATTTTACCCAATCATTCTGGAAACATTTGTGAATGCCTACTGTGTGCTCATATTTGCTCTAATGAGAAAATAACTAGAGAATCTGAAGTGAGAAAACATATAATAATGAAATAAAATCACATTTTAGGCAGTGTCAACTTCTGTGTATGCTATATAGGTTAAGAATAAGTTAAATAAGAGAAGCGAATTTTTACTCAAAGGCAGTAATTAGGGAATCCTTAAGAATTAACATTAAGAAATGACACAAGCAAAGTTAGAGAAGCCATATAGCTAAACATGATGAAATTCTGTTTCAAGCACAGGAAACAGACATTGAAGTGTGAGCAACTTTAGTATATTGCAAGAGGAAGACAAACAGTCAGACGCTTGTGAATGATGAAGAAAGGAACAGGAATGGAAGAAGTCTGGGCCAGAGGTAGGAGGAAAACAAGGGACTATGACTACAGAGGTCTTACATAGTTTTGGGGAGTTTATTATAATTAAAATGAAGATTTTCTATTGCTTTAGCATTTTCACACATTTCCTGTTGGGTTTGACTTCTACTAAGGTAACTCTGACCTCTCTGTGAGACTAGATATTCAGGCATAGGCTGGAAATCAAAATTTCTAACTTGAAGATGTCAATGCTAGAATAGGCAGTGCTTGATGGTGTGTTCAACTAGGCCATAACAATGAAAACCACTGGCTGAGAACAAATTCTGAATATACTTAAGAGGAAATGAGTCAAGTTTGGTAATGACTTTAATTTGAGATGTCAAAAGGAGAAAGAATATGCTAATGTTTTTAAAGCAGGGAGTGATTGGATAGAGACAGAATTTATCAAGTGAGAAAGGTGGTCTGAGATTAATTTGGAGAGTAAATGAAATGCTACACTCATGTATACCATGATTTCAATTTGAGATGATTTAAATGAGAGTGTGCTACTGAGATCTCAAGGAAGGGTCAAAATAGTGGCTAGAATTAGTCAAGTTATAAAAATTATAGGTCACTGGATGCCTGCTACATAAAGAATAACTTTCATAATACCAGAAGGTGCCATATCAGCTTCCAAGGGAGGGTAGTCTACAGCATTTCTACCAGATACAACACCTATGAACCACATTTAAAAACAGCATGGCATAATAATCCCAAGAGTGGAATAGCGGAACATGTGCCATGGTGTAACCAGAAGCTCTCCAATTTACACATGTTCAACAAGAGAGAAGCCACGACTGGTAATAAAAACCAACTGGATAGCTAACTACTTGGGTATCATAAATTCATGGATCTTGGAGGAAAACCTAAAACCAGCACTTTATCAACTCAGCACAACCCCCAACAACAATTTAGTCATTTATCATTATACCCACAGAGAAAGTTGGTCTTCACCCCTGGTGAAAATAACTTCTCCTTGAAACAGATGAAAATCGCTATAGAAAACCACAGCTAATCAAAATGCAGAGTTGTATTGCCCAGTCCATCTACAGTGTTCTCCTGCACCTAAGGCTTGGAGCTGATTGATGAAGAAGTGAGTCGAAAAATTATTAGAGTCAGAGGAACAGTGAGTTTGCTATGGGAGGGTGTCTCTTAGGAATGCCAAAAGTGACACCCAGAAATCTCACCCACATGACTAATCCTGAGCTGAACAAGGACAAAACCAGTAGACATGCCAAAGTTAGTATGGAAATGCTATTAGGCCTCAACCTTACACAAAGAACTACAAGTCACTATAGCATTCTGAGATTAGAAGAATGGTCTTCTTCAAAGAAGAGTGTACCAATTGATAATCCAATAACAAATGGTCTGCTCTGAAAACAAAGTGCGTGTATGTTTTTCTAAACATAAACTTTTAAGTTTAATAATATTATCTTAGAAGTAAGCAACATTGTAGTTTGAATTAAAAAAATAGTTATTTTATTAATAAGTTTGTAAATTGAAGGTTATATCTTAGATCCTTTTAGGCCCAGTGGTTGCCTGCCATCTAATAAAAAATGTCATTACAATCTATTTTCAGATGTACTTGTAAAATGTTGTAGTCTTATGGGTTGGAAATCGTTCTCTGTGGCTCATCAAACTTCAAGCAATGAGTTATAGCCCCATTATCTGGACTTTACAAGAAAGCTGGTTAGACCATTTTTCATGTAGTCTTGTGTACACAAATAGAACATTGTCTTTTGTTCATTGTTCTTAACCCCCCTTCAATTGTGTGACACTGTTCCATCCATTCTCATACAGTTCTTTATTAGATAGCACACTGCCATTCCAGTGAAAATACTGATTAATTTGTAGGAGTATTTATTGGCATTGATAAATTAAAGCACAGAAATAAGTCACCGAGGCTGTGTTTCTCAGAGAAGATTCTAGATAATATTTAATCCTAAATTCAAATAGCAATCTTCCAGTTTAAACAAATTTCTATACTCTAAAAATTCAGGGAGCTTTGTTACTGCATAAAAGAGGAGATGACTGGACATCTTATTTTTCCCTTCACTGTTAATTGCTACTCTGATCTTTTGTTAATGCATGGGATTCCATAAACCCTGCATTTAGCAAAATAAGATTATTCCAAGGCTAAAATGCAAAAGAGTGTATTAATTATTTATGAAAAGGAACTTAGTATTATTCGGGAAATTGAAAGTGATAAATATTTTCAGGAGCATTTTTAGAGGACAAGCACTATGATTTACAGAAAATACCTCTTGACTTGTTTGTGTGTTTTCACATATCAAAAATGTTAGATTTAGTTACAAAAGGAGGTTAATACAAAACCACTGTGCTTGCAGGTGGAACCATTTATTCGGCCTTAGATCATTTGATGTCAGGATCAGGTCTCCACAGACAGATTCTGAATATATGGCCATTGAAATAAAAGATTGCATTTCCCTTTGGAGTTTACCACATATCCAGATTTTTGTCTCCTGAAGCTGAACCTCAAGAAGTACAGCCCAGAAAATTCCATTCCAGAGAACCTACTACATATTCCATATAGCCAGACATATATACCATCATAGCAATGCCTTTAAGCTTTAGGGAGAAGATGATATGTGCAGGAGCTGAGAAAAGGACTAGGATAATAGTATTTAATCATGTGTGTTTTCAATTAAGAGTCTCAGATCTTAATGTATAACAAAAATCTGTGGAGATGTTTTAACCAAGATCACACTCAAAGCCTGGATATTAAAAACAACCAGGTAGAAAGCCTAACGACCCCATGGTGGACTAGAAACAACTTAAGGTCAGTGGGATAATCGAGAAATCAGCTATTTGTTCATTGTCAGGGCTTCGCAAATTTTTATGTAGATGTTGATTAAAAGGTGGATTTTGATCCAGCCTGGGATGGGCTGAGATCTTTCCTTTCTTTCATACTCCTAGTTTGTGGAGAAGCAATTCATCCAAAAGGCATACAAACTGAATAGGAAAAATTTAATTTGCAGTTACAATTTTTTATTTGCTCCAATACTTTATATTTAATAACTACAAAATTAAAAGCTTGAATTTAGTTAGAAAACATCCCCAGAGAAATTCTGAGTACTCTAGGCACAATATGTTAATATTTTATTCATTGCCTTGTACTATTACATGACGGCTGACCAACAATCTTGCTTTGCCTATAACTGGTTTAAAATGGAGATAGTCCCATGAAGACCAGGGGCAAAATGTGTATTCTTCAAGGTCATAGACTTTCTTTTACTGTGGTAAAATCTGATTCTAACATAGAAAGTGTCATAGCCACAGTTGCTAGTGCTATATCTTCCAGTTGAGAACAATGTGGCTGGTATATGTACAAAAGTGGGTGGCCCAGCACTAAGACAATCTTACTCCACTTTAAAGATCACTGGCTGGGGAAACCCCAGTTTGAGGTCTAGAAGCCTGACACTAGAAATGGGAATTTTATTGTTTTCCAATGCAAGCAGAATTGCCCTCTTTTGTAGAGTTACATCATAAGCTGGACACTTAGGGTTTCTGAACACTGGGTCATACCAAATAATTCATGTTGGCCTGGCATTATCTATATAATTGATGATCTGTGAATATAAAATCTTTCTGCCTCAGCCACCAAAGCATTGGGATCATAGGAATTTACTACCACTACTCATTTCAAGATTATTAATCACTATTGTAGACTAACTTTTCTTCTGGTTTACTATTCCAAGGCTATTCCAAAGTGGCATGAGCATAACATAGTCATAATGTTGAACTTTGATTTTGCTAGTTTTACTATTGTTTATAAACTTTTTAAAAAAATTCTCCTTTAGATTTTGGGTACATATAAATATATCTTTACATATATAAAACATTTGCTTTATTCATATCATATTTAATGCTTTTATAATTCATGATTCAATATCTGTTGACTTTCAACTGAGAATCATGCATAGATATGTATATTAACTATTAGTGTAAGACCTCCCTTTCTTCCATGTATATATCCAGGCCTAAAAATAAGAGATTTTTTTTCTTTCACTTTATGTCTGGATCAAAGCCTCCTTTCTTCAGTCTCCTTCTCACACGGTCCCTCCTGCATTCCACAGGACTATCTGGGTCCCATCCACCCTGACACCAAGTCACTGCAAGACCAGACACATCCTCTTCCACTGAGAACAGAAAAAAAAAAAAACAAAAAAAACAAAAAAACAACAAAACAAAACAAACAAACAAAAAAACAGCCCATTTAGGGGCAGGATCCACAGGCACATGACAATGTCAAGGCAAGCTCTGCTCCAGTTGTTGGGGGACCAGCATGAAGACCAACCTGCATATCTGCTAGATATTTGGTGGGAGTCGCGAGGTGGGGTTAGGTCCAGCCCTTGTATGCACTTTTGTTAGTGGTTCAGTCTTTTGGGAGCCTGTAAGGGTCTAGGTTAGTTGGTTCTGTTGAACTTTTGGGGTCTGTACCCCCTTCCTATTCCACAAGACTTCCCAAGTTTTATCTAATATTTGGCTGTGGGTCTCTGCTTCTGCTTTGTTCAGCTGCTGGGTGGAGCCTCTCAGAGGACAGGCTCCTATCTGCAAGGCTAGGATGTTTGCAAGCATAACAGTATCATTAATAGTGTCATGGATTGGCTCTTAACCATGGGATGGATTTTAAGTTGGGCCAGTCATTAATTGACCATCCCTCACTCTTTGTGACATCTTTGCCCTTGCACATCTTGTAGGCAAGAAAAATTTTCGATTGAAATTTTTTGGGTGGGTTGATGTCCTTATCCCTCCAATGGAAGTCCTGTCTGGTTATAGGAGCTGGCCACTTCAGGTTCCATACCCCCCACTGCTAGGAGTCTCTGCCAGAGTTACTCCCTGGAGCCTCTCCCATCCCGTGTCTCTGGTACGTTCTAGAGGATACCTCACAACCAAAAATATGAGATTTCAAGCATTAAGTATTATACTTACGAATCTTTGGGTACTTTTAAGGTCGATATGGTTTATTACTATAAAAGTGTGACTGATTAGAGTATATCATATCCTTTAGTCTAAGATGCTTTTGGGAGCCTGATTCATTGCCTTTGTCTAAATTCTACAAGTCATCCTAATGACAATATAATAAAT
>JADRCC010458295.1:0-10271 GCA_019843855.1 Hylomyscus alleni
AAAAAAAAGTTAGTCTACGTTTAAACTATTTCCACTGTGTAGTTTAAATGTGGTAAACATGAATTAGTGAATTCATTTTTTTAATTGGATCAAGTTCTCTGAATGTGAAGTAGCCACTTTCATTAATCAAGTAGACAAGATAAGGTTCATAGATACCTTCCTGCTTATAACCCTTATCCCCTTTCGTATAATCAGAAACTAAAAAATACAGAAACCTATTTTATGCCAGAACCTACTAGGTTCTTATATTGACTTGTTATAACTGCACACAGAAATCTATTCCTGGAAATCTAAGGTGAGCTTGAAAAGACATTCATAGATATATTGAGAAATATACATTAAATACTAAAATTTGTTAAAAATGTAGTGATTATGTTTAACTTTGTTACTTTTTAGTTTATATATTAATTAAATTATATCAGCAAACATCTATGCTGAAAATGTATTTTTTAAGTTTTCTGTCCCCCTTGCATATTCTCCTATTGGCTCTTTTTCATTCTTTTCATTTTCTCCTTTAATACTCTAAATTAATCTTGAAATTAACTGTATATGATTCCTAGCAACTTTTTGTCAAAAAATACAGAGCAGAATATTTTCTTCCTCTATGTAATTTGACACAAAGTAATGAAAATAAATGTTATCAAAGTTAGTTGACCACACGTAAGTATAGATCAAGTGTAAATTACATAAAAAGTATAAATAGGAAGCCATAACATATTTGCAAAGGACCTGTGTGGTAAGGTAAAATGTCCAGACTCAACATTAACCATTATTAGAAAAGGAATATTCAGAGAGATCATTAATTTATGTTGGCAGTAGATGAACTGCTTTGGTTTGGCATGAAGATTTGTTTACCCAATGAGATCTTTTTCTTTTAAACGCCAGATTTTATTGCCCTTCCAGTCAACCCTCTGTTCCACATCCCATACCTCCTCCCCACCTCCTATCTCCATGTGGATGTCCCCACCATTCACCTCTACTCAATCAGACTTAAGCTCCCTGGGGCCTCCAGTCTCTTGAGAGTTAGGTCCATCTTCTCTGAATAAACCCAGACCCTGCAGTCCTCTAATGTATATATATTGGGGGTCTCATGTCACCTGCTGTGGAGTATGCTGCCTCATTGGTGGTCCAGTGTTTGAGAGATCTTGTGGGTCCAGATTAATTGAGAATGCTGGTCTTCCTACAGGGTTGCCCTCCTTCTGAACTTCTTCCAGCTTTTCCCTAATTCAATCACACAGGTCAGCAGTTTCTGCTCATTGGTTTGGTATAAATATCTGCATCTGACTAATTCAGCTGCTTGTTGGGTCTTTCAGAAAACAGTCATGATAGGTCTCTTTTTGTGAGTGTTCCACCCTCCAGAACTGACCAGAGACCTGGAAGGTGAGAAACTCTCAGAAATCAAAGTGAGGGACCATAGATGAAATGCCCTACAGTGGGGAGAGAGGAGAGGGAACTTATAGAGCCCACCTCCAGCAGAAAGACAGGGCATCAAGTGAGGGATTAGTTGCCATCCAACAGTCAAGACTTTGACCCATAATTGTTCCTGTCTGAAAGAACTGCAGGAATAGAAATGGAGAGAAACCTGAGGAAAAGAAGATCCAGCAACAAGACCAAAGTGGGATCCAACTCAAGGGGAAGCCCCAAGACCTGACTCTGTTACTGAGCTTTTCACTTTTCACTTTTAAATAGCTATTAATTGGATGCAGCATCTGGGTTAGGGATGGATGTCTTTGTTTACCTCTCCTGTCAGCTCTATGACTTCATGTGGTGCACAACATGTAGGCCCTGTGCATATGGTCAAAGTCTTCATGGCTTCATGTGTGTGCCAGACCTGTTGTTCCTAAAAGCCCTTTAAGCCTTGGTATTCTCTATCTCCTCTGTTTCTTTTAATTTTCTGCCTCCTCCTTCACAGAGATGACTAAGTTCTGAGAGGAAGGTTTTGATAGAGACATCCCTTTTAGGGCTGAGTTTTCCAAGATTTCTAACCATCTACATATTTTCTGCCTGTGATTCTCTCTTTTTTCTCCCATCTGCTGCAGCAAGAAGCATTACTGATGACAACTGAGCAAAGCATTGGTGTGTGAGTATACCAGAATTTTATTAGGAGTCATTTTATTGATTCATTCTTTATCAGAACAATAATATCTGGTTTTACCTTTGGTTTCTGAGCTGTCTAATCTTCGTTCTTGGCTACACAGGAAGCATTGGTATAGGTTCAGTCTAGCGGTATGGGCCTTAATACAAATGAAATATTAATTTTTTATTCTCTCATATTTTTTGCTACTATTGTAACAGAGTTCTTTGCATTCAGATCATTCTTATAATTATAGGGATTTTTGTCTGGGTTGGTATTTCTACTTTGGCTGCATGCAAATATCTTCCAGTAGCATGTCTTCTAGTCCACAGAGTTGAAAGCTCTATGTAGGCACATGCTTGAAGTCTCTGTATTCAATGAGTTTTCAGCAATAGGAACTTAGCATCAGTTTGGGAGTGCATCATACAGCATCCTGTGTTGTTTAGTAGTTCATATAAGAACACTTTGACTAACAAGTCAATTAGAGGTAACCCAATCTTGTTACTGGAAGTTCATTTGGTGATGAGAGATGGCCAATTAGGGCTCTGTTTCCTCTTTTGTTGACAATTTCATTTAGTTCACTTTCATACATGTAATATGTTAGGAAGTTTCTACGTATCAGGTTTCCATGTGACCTCTTACATGACCTTTAGTTTTAGCTGTCCTTTTATTTCCTCACGTCCAGTTCTCTCTGCTTCTTCTTTCTCCTCCCATTTCACCTCACCCATGGACTCCAGCTCACCTAGTCCATCCATAACTATCAATCCTTTATCTCCTAGTGAGATTCATATTCTCTTATTCCCTTATACTCAATCTAACCTCTGTGATTATATGGATTGAAACTTGCTTATCAAGTACTTAACAGCTAACATCCATATAAAATCAAATGTATAAAATACTTGTTTTTCTGGTGAGTTTGAGTTTCCTCATTCCCGATAATTATTTTTCTAGTGTCTTCTATTTACATTAGAATATCATTATTTCATTTTTGTAATGGCTGAGGAATATTTCATTGAGTAACACACATTTTCTGCTTTCATTCACTAGTAAAGACACCAAGACATTAATGCTTCTCTTGCTACCTCACTTCTGTCTACAATTTCTGCTATCCATCAAATACAATTGGCCAATTTTTTGCCATTGATCTGCTCTTAAATATTAAAGTGACTGGATTTTTAAAAGTTTCTTGAAGACTCATATAAACTGCTTAGGTTTTGCTTTGAGACATTTCTAATTATTAAAGTTTACAAATGTGAACAAACATAATGAAAAACTTGAAAAGCATACATTTATATAATAAACAAAATGTTAAAAGTACTGAAGATATAAATTCCAAACAAAACAAAAGTAAACTGTTTTGTAAGTTGATTCATGAAAGATAGCTGCTAAGTATCTATAGCCATAACAGTTTGGTGGGTGGGTAGATGGGTAGGTGCGGGGGTTTGGTGAGTAGGCAGATGGGGGAACAAATTCTCAGAAGCAACTGGGAGCAGGGATGGGGTAAAAAACTCTGGGAGGGAGGACTGGAAAGGAGGAGATTTGTAAAGTAAATAAATAATTTAATAAAAAACATTTTACACTTTGAAATAGAATAGTAATATTTTTTTCTTCTTAGCTTTAAGAAAAAAATCAGAATTTGTCTTCTGTAAAGGTGTTGACATTTATCCATTTTTTTGGAAAATGCCCATTTATGATGAATAGTTTATAATTCTCTATTTTTGACTCTGTCCAAATGATATTATAATCATCTCTAATAACTTTTAAAACTAGATGCTAAGTCTCTGTTTTCAGAAATATTTTATTTATTCAATACATATAATTTCAATATTTCATATTTGCTTAGACATATTCATGGTAAGTGACTTGTAGTGCTTGTTTTAGTATTTACCTGGAGTCATAAAAATAATGATAAAATATCTAAACTAAGTAGATTCTTCACATTTTATGCATGAAAATGCATATATACATATTTTTTAAAGAATTCTTGAGTGGCTGGGGCATAAGAGAAGTTTGTAATAACAAAAGGAATCATAAAACACTGTGAGAAAAAAAATGAGATTTAGGCTACTGAAGAGTACAGGTGCTAACTAGACAAAGAGGGCTCTGCTAATACATGGAACACACCAAAAAGAAAATTGTTGAACAAGGTGATAAATGCATAACAAATGCCTATTTACCAATGATGTGACATCTAATTTTCAAAGCTTGACTTTACCAAAAAAAAATTAGATCACAAAAATAATGAAATATAAACCTCCAAAGAACATATCTATTTGAATAAATACCTTTTATTTTCTGATAACTCTTTATTTTATCCCTGCACAGACAAACAGTTCAAACCTAAACACTCATAATCTTACACTGGAAACATTTCATTTTGCTAAGCATTAAAGTCATATAATTCCACACTTAAATGTAATTTTAATCAATATATAGGTCTACACATTTTAAGCCTTTGGTAAATATACAAATGGCACTATTTCATATAAGTTGTAACTTTGTATATTTGTATTTTATTGTGCAAGCATTCTGTCCACATTAGCTTGAACATCAAGATGGTATAAGTAATTAGTGGCACAAAATTTTGGAGATAACTTTTAAGCTTGAGATAATAAAAGCTCATTATTATCAATCATCTTAGATCAGTTTTATTGCTTACATGTTGACATACAAGACACAGGAGTGCATTTGTTATGTTTGGTATTATTTATATGTTTATTGTGCTTTGGATTATTTCTCAGATTATTTTAGTTGCAAATAGGTTTCAACCAAATTCCAAGAACATTGTATTTTTAGAATTTATTTTTTATAATTAATTACTTTATTTAGATCTCAAATGTTACTTCCGTCTGCATCCCCCTTCTGGAGTTTTTCATCCCATTCCATTTCCCTTGCCTCTGAGAAGTTGCTCCCCACCCAGCCACCAGCATCCTCCTTCCCTAAAGCATCAAGTCTCTACAGGATTAGGTGCAACTTCTCCCACAAAGGCCAGACAAAGCAGTCCTCTGCTACATATGTGCTTGAGCCTCAGATCAGCCCCTGTACAATCTTTGGTTGGAGGCTCAGCCTCTAGGAGATCCAGGACTCCAGGTTAGTTGACATTGTTGGTCTTCCTTGGGGCTCCATCCCTTTAAGTTCTTTCAGTCCTTCCCCTAACTCTTCCATAGAGGTCTCAGACCTCAGTTCAATGGTTGGCTCTAAGTATCTGCATCTTTCTAAGTCAGCTACTGGTAGAATATCTCAGAGGACAGTCATGCTGGTCACCTGTCAGTAAGCGCAATATGGCATCAATAATAGTTTCAGTGTATAGTGCCTGCCCATGGGATGGATCCAAAGTGGAGACGTTAACTGGTCAGCCTTTCCTTCAGTCTCTACTCCATTATGTCCTTGCACTTCTTTTAGACAGAAACAGTTCTGAGTCAAAGTTTTTGAAGGTTAGTTGCTGTACCCATTATTCCACTGAGGACCCTGAGTACTTACTGGAGGTGGTCTCTTCAGGTTTCATCTCCCCACTATTGGGCATTTAGGCTAAGGTCATCCTCATTGATTCCAGGGAGCCTCTGACATCCTAGGTCTCAGGGATTTTCTGGAGTTCACTCCCTGACCCCCACCTTCTGGAGCCACATATTTTCATCCATTCTTCTGATCCACTGGGCTTCTCTCCTATCTACTCCTTTACCTGATCTTGTACCCCCTTACCCCTTCCCTTTGTGTTTCCCACCAAAGTCCTTCCCTCCGTCTGCCTACCATGATTATTTTGTTCCTCCTTCCAAGTGGGATTGAAACATCCACACTTAGGCCTTCCTTCTTGCTATACTTCTTATGAAGGTGTGTATGCTGTTTCATGGCTATTCTGTACTTTTTGGCTATATGCACTTATCAGTGAGTACATACCATGCATGTCTGGGTTACCTCACTCAGGATAATATTTTCTAGTTCCATCCATTTGTCTGCAAAATTCATGATGTTGTTGTTTTTAATAGCTGAATAGCATTCCATTGTGTAAATGAACCACATTTCCTGTAACCATTCTTTTGTTATGGGACATCTGTGTTGCTTCCAGTTTCTGGCTGTTGTGTATAAGGCTGCTATGAACATAGTGGAGTACATGTCCTTGTGGTACAGTAGAACATAAATGGTTCCATTCAGGTTTTCTCAGATAAATCTGTTCTTTTGTGTGACCCTCCTACAGCTGAGGGCTGATTCTATCAGACCCTGCCTTGCCACAGATAGCCACGCCTCACTGCCCACTTCCTGCTAATAGCCACGCCTCTCTCCAAGTTCCAGTTACACCAGAAGTCTCCCCTCCAGAGGCTGAAGATGAAGCTGCTAATTGGGCCAAGTTGCTGACGAACTTGGGGGAGGTGTTTTGCTTTACCTATCCTACACGTTTGCTTGTAACAAGGAGAATTCAATAAATGATAGCAGACTGTGAGCTGTCACGTCCCCCCGCTTGGTTCGCCGCCACTGAGTTCCGAAACTGAAAGCTTGATTCCGGAATGCTGACGACACCTTGATGCCAGCTGCCAGAAAGCCCTACCGCTTTGATCTTCCTTTGGATGGCAGATTCAGCTCGGATCGGAAGCCTGATCCTGGAAACTGTTTATGTTGTAAACAGCACCTCGAGTACCTGCTGGTTCCAAAAGACTTCTGAGACTTTTCACTAAGAAAACTCCAGGACACTGACTCCTGCTATGTTTATGCTATGCATTCCATTAAGCCTGTTCCTGGTTGCCTATGTTTATGCTATGCATCTCATTAAATCTGTTCGGTTTTGCTTTTGCTTCTGAAAATATAAATGCCTTGCCTGCTGTTTAATTGATGTGTCTTGATAAAGAGTTTTCTTGACACCCGTCTCTGTGTGTTCTTTCTCCCCCTGCTTTATTTCCATAGGCTTGGTTTATCGTCTTCCGAAAAACGGACCCAGTGACCAGTATGTAGCTCTGCTGGCAGAGGAAGCAACAGCAGACTGAAAGCACACCATGTGTTGGTCTAATTTTTTCAAACCCTCCATTTCCAGTACCCTTAATTATTCATTCCCTGAATCCTATTCCAGATGACCCATTCATATGAGTGACTGTAGGCAGCTATACTTTTGTACATTCATTCACTTCATCATTATTAATTTTTCATAGAACAAAATTCCAGTATTTATTTTTCTAAGTGATGTACTACTACTGCAGAATGATTATGCTGATATTGATAGTGATGTTGTTAATGAGGAGTGTGTGTGTGTGTGTGTGTGTGTGTGTGCGCGCGTATGTGTGTGTATTCACCCCTGCTTGTTTTATGCATATATAAATCAGCTACACTCCAGTGGAAGGCTACATGTTCAACCATATATGGGCAGCACAAATTGGACTTGATGGGTCAAAAATAAAGATACAAATTAGGATTGTGGAGAAACAGAGGTGGATCTGGGAGGAGGAATTGGGACGAGTTGTATATAATCAAGCCATATTTGATGATATTCTCTCAGAACTAATACAATATTAGTTGTAAAACTTGCATCACTTTGCATTTGAAATGACTTTATCTAGTCATTTTTATCTGATATGTCATGTATGAATTCATTCTTTAGTCTCCCCTTCTTTCCTCTTCTCTTCCTCTGTCATTTCTGTTCTTTAATTTTATTTTTTAGATATACTAATTTCTTCACTAACCATTTAAAATTCTAATGTCTACTCTACTAACATTAGTATGCATTAGGATACATACAAATGTAGACGTATGTATACTTAGGTATAGCCTACAATTCTTTTTCTTTTCTGTTTTGTTTTGTTTTGTTCTTTTGGTTTGTTTTTGTTTTTGTTTTTTCAAGACAAGGTTTTTCTGTGTATCCTCGAACTTAGAAATCTGCCTGCTTCTGCCTCTCAAGTGCTAGGATTAAAGGCATGCACCACCACTGCCTGCTTACATTTCATTTTCTTTTCTGAACACTCTGTCTGCTTATCTATAAGCTTGCAAAACTTTTCTCATACGTATTAGAGGTTAGGAGAGCTCTAAATTGGATTTCTGTTTAAAGAAGGTTCTATGACTTAGGTCTCTCTTGGGTAAATTTCCGGGTATTTAAATCCTTAACTCCCTTCACTACCTTTGAATGTTTCTACCTATGCCCATCTTTTGCTATGACTCTTAATCCCTAAGTTTGTATTTGTTTTATTTTTGCCTTGTGTTTTCATGGGAACTGTAATTCTCTACTTTGATACTTATTTTGTGTTCCTCTCAGTTTATTTTATTTATTTATTTATTTATTTATTTATTTATTTATTTATTTATTTTTTGAAGTTGCAAATATTTGAGGAGCTAACCAGTCTCACATACAGTTTTATTATAGCAAATGGCTCTCTTCAACAAAATAATTAACATACTGGGGAGGCTCCTGAGGTCTGGAGAACAAGAACCCGAGGTTTTATTCACTTCAGGACACATTTTGTCTCTAGATTGAATCATCACAATCTTTGAAGGCAAACCTAGGATGAACAAGTTTAAAACTTAAACACAGCAAAATCTCAATTTCTGAAAAGAAACTAGTTAACTTGATAAAGGCAGATTTTCTAAGAGATTGCAATATGGTACAATATGGGTTTTTGGGAGGCAGATAGGGGTCTAAAATAAATGAAATGTTTACTCCAAGAAAGAAGGAATATATATTACCAGACTTCCATGACATCACTTGTGTGTTTAAACTGACGATGCCCCTATGAACTTTATAGAAACCACATATCTTCTGAAACAGCTGTGCTACTTGAAACTGCAATACTTGAGTGCTTCTGTCTTGCATGGCTACAACTTTATTTGAGATTAGTCTATAATTTTTTAGTCAATATGAAAGATTTGAATGAATCTCATAGAAAACTAAATTATCAAGGCCTTTTCTCACTGAGGGCAGCATCTCTCATTCTGACCATCTACTAGTACCACTGTGTTTATTATGTTTCTAAATCTATTTGACTCCTTTTTGTGAAGTATAGTTTAACTTTAGTGTTATACATGTTTCCAAATGAACTTTTCTATTTCATATTATTAGCTGCTTTAATTATCATCATAAATGCAAATATTCACTTAAATTATAAATAATCACAATTAAAATGAATTTGTTTTGGGCTATGAAAAGGGAATAAAAATAATATTTATCAATAATATATATTAATTAATTACTATTCAGAGAGCAATTCTATTAATGAGAAATAATTATAGATGTTTCAAGACAGACTTTTATTAAACCACCATGACCATATATAATGCAAAGAAAAGTTAGTGAATTATTTAGGCCAGTGTCACAAATTCTTGTCAGTTTCAGCCTAGTCCATTATTAAAAGAACCTGACTATCTCATAAGACATCTGACTTCAGTGCCCTGAATTTTTTTTGGATATTTGGGAAATGCATTCATGTTTCATTCATTAGTTATGATATTTCTATTGATCTGGTTCTACTTGAAGCTGTTTGCTGAGCAAGGGTAAGACATATATTCAATAATAAATATCTGTTTGTTTGTTTTTAAGTCACCAAATCAGTGCATAATGACAGCATTTTGGGTGGGTTTTTATCCTATTTACAATACTTCCAAGAAAGGCAAATTAAATAAAATAATCCTTAAACAGAAGTAATTCATTATATTTTATGTTTTAGCTGTAGGAAAGCTTGTATTACTCAATAACACTTATAAACTTTAAATGCTTTTAAATCTATATTTATATGTGACATAAAGTTTTACTTTTACTTTCTTATTTTCATAAGGAATGGGTAAAGATTTTTTAAAAATGACAGCATCTGGCTTTTTATTTCTTCACTTTCCTCTCTCCAGTCTCTCTTATATTCCTATCCCAGTTTCCTTCAAATTCATGGCCTCTTATTTAAATTAACTGTTATGGTATGCAAATAAGTATAATGATATCTACATGCATGTTTTCAAGGCTAAGAATTTGACACAGGACAAACAATTGGTACTTTCTTCCCTGGAGAAGGTCACCTCTCTTGTTTCCAGCTTTCCTCACTTGTCTATACTTCTTTTTGTAGAGTTGAAGGCTTACAGACTCTTCTCTGACATCTTGTTCAGTTCACACTTGGGCAGTCATGTTGGTGGTTTAGGGATATAGTTTATGATATTACCTGGGGACACAATCTCACAGCAAACCTCCTTGTCCTCCTTCTCTTAAAAATCTTTCTTCAATGTGTGTGTGTGTGTGTGTGTG